>SKCR01041580.1:0-113766 GCA_019454045.1 Zanthoxylum bungeanum
CTAGCCGTATTTAGAAAGATTGGAGTTCTAAATTTTTTCCCCCACTTGAAAAGATTTGGGGGTCGTTATACTTTTAAAACTGAGAGCTAGTAGCAATATGATGAAAGTTTTATATGACATATTATTAAACAAAGAAAAAGTTTCGTATGACTTAATTGGTGGTTTTTGCTATGGGATTTGAGAATGCATTGGGCTATCTTTTATTTGTTTCAAGAGTCATTGATGTGGGTGAGATGGTGAGAGTCAGTGTGAGACTGTGGAAAGATGGTGGAACTTGTTACTTTGGATTCTTCCATTGATTGTAAGATAATCAAATATGGAATTAGACATAGGATACATATCTTCCCTCCTGTAAATATGAAAGCAGTTAAGTGTATGTTGATTGTAAAGGCCATCATTATCAATATTGAATTGTTGATGCTACAATGAAGTTTTTACTTGAGGGATGTCGATTATTTTTAGTAAGTGAATTACTCTGTAGATTCAAAAAATCGACAGACAGATTCTGTGCCGTTGATGTTACAGTTCTATTAGATGTGTCCAATTAGAAGACAGATGTTTTCATTTTTTCATTTTTTGTAAAGGATGCTGAATTGGAATCTGCTGATGCAAAGAAGCAAACTCGTGGATCATCATCTACAAAGAGATCTCGTGCTGCAGAGGTCCACAACCTCTCGGAGAGGGTTTGTACTCTTACTGATCTTAAAGTTTGTTGAGAGATTTTACTGTCTGTGTTAATTCCATCTATAAAAGGAGTACTTTTGCATCCATGTGCAGAGGCGCCGAGACAGGATAAATGAAAAGATGCGGGCTTTGCAAGAACTCATACCTCATTGCAACAAGGTAATCGTGTACATCATTAATTGTCATGTTTTAGACAGCATTAAGAGTTTCCTGGATTAGTGATTTTGCTTCCTGTTCCAACCCTAATTTTCTTTTTCTTCCCTTTTCCGACTTTCAGTCAGACAAAGCTTCAATGCTGGATGAGGCAATTGAGTACCTGAAATCACTTCAATTGCAAGTGCAGGTTTAGTCCTCCTATCTTAAATTTTTATATTAAAAGTGGTATACACGATGTTCGTGAGATTTGAGATGTATGCTAACTTTCCAATTTAATTCTTCTTGTTCTCAAAACTTTATATCAAATATGGTTGTGTAAACAGAACTGATGGAGTTGTTAAATTTTTAATACTGTAGTGTGTTTTATATGCCATTATTTACTGTAATCTGTCTTAGGAGCACATATAGGTCATGAATTTAGATCAAGATTAGTGAGGGTAAACATGTTGGTAAATTTCACCACACAGATTCTGTAAGAGTGGGACCTTGTGATCTAAGCGGTAAATGATCTCGGTACTAAGCTAATTTCAGCTGTCACTTGTCTTCTGTTAATACAGACTTCCTATTAGATCAATTCCAAACATTAAGGGGTTTTGAAATAGACAGCCTGTTTTCTTTCCAAGAAAAAAATTCAGCCTGTTCTGGAAATTTTCTGGAAGTTGCATGTCTCTCATGTCTGGATATTAATGCAGTCCTGTTCTTATGATGGAGCCCTATGTCTTTTGTCTCATTCTGCCGTATATTACACGAAGGCAATGGCATATTATAGTTCTGAAATTAGAAGTTTGAGATTGTGCAATATTTATAACGAAAATTAGAAACTAATTTCTGCAGATGATGTCAATGGGATGCGGCATGGTTCCCATGATGTTCCCTGGTGTCCAGCATTACATGCCAAACATGGGGATGGGAATTGGGATGAGCATGGGCATGGATATCGGAATGAGTCGGCCAATGATGCCATTTCCTAGTGTTTTGGCTGGTTCAGCTATGCCAACACCAGCTGCTGCTGTTGCTCATTTAGGTCCAAGATTTCCAATGCCTGCCTTTCATATGCCATCTATTCCATCCAGTGTCCAAACAGCCAACCAATCAGAGCCCTTGTTAAATTCATTTGGCATGCAAAATCATAACCAGCCACGGGCTACAAATTTTGTTGATCCTTATCAGCAGTATCTTGCCCTTCACCAGATGCAGTTTCCTCTTCAACAGGTAAACTTATTACTCTGTTGTGTCATCACAGAGAAAAAAAAAGAGCCTTGATTATTCCTGTCTACGTTATATTTGTGTTAAGACTTTTCCTTTCAACAGAATCAATCAATGGTCCAGCTAAATACAAGGAACCCAAGGAGCTGAAAATCCCGAGAATCACCAATCGGGTAGTTGACAGTTATTTCTCTCAGGAGTTTGTGTAAGATCTTGCATTGCATAGTCACATTCACATATGAACTATATTTATCACAAGAGAGAGAGATGCTAGTTTTTAACACCGATTAGTCTACACTTGCAGTTTGGATGCAATGGTTACGCCGATCATTGTTTTTAAGGATAACCGTGATGAGCTATATCAGTTTCTGTGATGATTGTGGTGTGAAAGACAAGAATTGATCCCATTCAATTCAATTGTCACAGTCTAATCAGAACATAAAATGAATGATGGGAGTTTCTGTGAATTGCAGGTTGAAGTTTCTCAGCAAAAATCACTTGTAAAGGCTGTTGCCTGCCTGCCAGCCAAAGTTTTGTAGTGTAAGAGAGCACCACCACCACCTTAGCTGAGATTAGCTTTTGCAACTGCTAATTCATTTTTTATATAACACCAGCTAACATGTAATTGTTAATAACCCAATTTTATAATTATTTTCTTTCCCTCTTTTGACCTTTACTAACTTCCATTTCTTTTTCTTTTTTCCCCAGAAAAATGGTTTATCTATTCATAATTGCAATTTCAATATTTAGAAAGTTGTGGGGGTTGATGCCGGCAGTTGCTGCTAGTGAACTGAAATGTACAGTATGCTGAGTGCTTAGCTGATTTTTATTTTTATTGAGCAGTTAATCAATGGCCATGATTTATTTTTTCCTTTTTATGACGGATTTAATGCTCAGCATAAATCCTTATCCCATCAACAATCACATGGTACTTTTTTTCCCCTTGCCTTTCTAACTTTTTAAAAGGAGGCTTATTAAATTTATAGGATGAGAGGAAAATATTAGACAAACAACTTGCACCAAGAGTCGAGGACCAGTTAGTAGAATATTTATTTTGTTTCATTATAACCTTGTACGTGTAGACAGAGACTCATTTTTATAGTATCAATTCTGATCCTATCTTCAAGTTTTGAATGGACCAATCTCTGAAAGCATAATATTCTCCTTAACTGTCAAGCCCTCCCATTAAGCTAAAGTAGCCTGCATTTTTTCTTCGCAATGAGATGGTGTAGCATAATTTTATTTAAGATCTACATTATTAAAATTTGATAAATTTTACGATAATTGTTAAGACTTAATATAACCTCTCTCTTTTGTTAGGATTTGGAAACGGCTATGAAAAGATATTTTACTAAATATATTGAGACAAATACTTCAGAGTAAAATATAGAGTAAAATATAATAGAGTCAAATAATCCATATAATTGACTCCACCTAAAAAGAGAAACTTAAAGGTTTTTTGTTTAATTTAATATTTTGAAATGACAACTTCTAAGAAATGATCACGTGAAACTGAATGAGTATTTTGTAATCATAGCTTTTGAAGTTGAAGTTCGGTAAGTAGAAAATAATAAGGATAATATAAATTTTGAGAACTATCATTCTCAATTTGAAATATTTAGTAGCCAATTATGCAGAAGAAGCTTCTTCCAGTGGAATTTGGGATGCATTGAAGGATGAAAGCCTTCAAATAGATTTTTCTTCAATAGGTTCTGACAAAATTATCCCAAATTCCAATTCATTTTTGACTCAATACAAAAAAGATCATAAATCTCTCACCGAATGATTTTGAATCGGAATTTGGGATGAAAAATCATCCCAAATCCCGTGCCAAATAATATGAAATCTGATCAAAATTCAATATTTTTCTACCACCCATGCTTGGATAGTAGTTTTATGCATGTGAAAACAGTGAAATGGACTGAAAATTTGAAAAGAATAGGCACAAATCTGCCAAAACGAGTCCATGTTGTTGGGATTAATAATCTGAGAAATGTTTTAGGGTTGCTGATTCATCAACAACAAATAACAAGCAAAAGATATTTGCCTAGCAATCCTTTATCATCACGACAGATGAATTCAAGCAATGAAGCTGAAAGCCTAAAAGAGCATCCGGATATCAAAGCTATAAAGAAACTGCTGATTTTCTTGCTGTTCCCAATCAGAACTATTGCAACTTTCAAAAAAAAAAAAAAAAAAAACAGTAGGCAAGAATGTTTAATTAATGACGGAGAGAAGCCGCTTCAAGAGTACAAAGAGTTGAATTCGAAAATACAAATGAACTAAAGAGAGAATGCATACAGTAGCGTCTTCACATATAAAGCCCTTCTGGCACCCCTTCTTTCTTCTTGAACATCACCTTTTCCTTTGCTTTCTTAAAATCTGAGTGAGTCACCTGAAGCATAGGGTTGGTTAGAAAACAAGTAACCAAAACCACTTTAATAGTATCAGAAAGACAAGATACAATTAGATTTATCCATATTCCTTGCAATCCTACTGAATCAGAGTTTACCAATGTCTCCTACAAATCTTAAAACATTAAGGCCACCTGCCAATGGACTCTAAAAGTCGTACTTGTGGGCCAATACTGGTATGGAGCTACAGTTCTCCACAAATCATAATGGCATGGTGGTCATTATTCTATGGAGGAAGCCAATCTCTATTGACATGAATCAAGGCACACTTGGAGCACCAATGGACAAGGCCAACAACACAGTGGAGCCATTGCAAGTACCAATAGAGCCAATCACAAGACCAAAGGCCAAGAAGATCAGAGAAGCAATGACGGGACTAGCTCAGAGTTTCATGGCCGACTGTAACAGACAAGTCGGGGGCACACTGGAGACGCATGTGGGCTTCAATGGAGAGGGGCCCAAAGCTATTTCACATAGCCCAAATCAGATATGAGTGAGCTCACAAGGACATTTGAAAACAGGGACCTATTTGAAGAATTTGGCCTAACTTTTGCCATTTTGTAATTTGGCCAAACCATGTATTTTTTTATCATTTGTTTGATATGATAACTTTAGTTTTGATGTCATTAAGCTACTTGACCAGGTCATTAGAGTTAATTATGCTTAGAACCTTGCTTATTCAGTAAGCAAGTCAATTAGTAGCTTGTATAAGCCGCTCAATTTTTGCTTATGCTTAATTAGTTTTTAATCTTTGTTTTAAGATACTTTAGGCGGAAATGACATTTGGGGATGTGCTTGATTAAAAGCCAAGGGTAGTTTTTAGACTTTATGGTAATTTCACCCATTAAGGGTGTTTTGGTCTTTTTGCCCTTTAGGGCTTTTTTAAGTTTGTACTATATAAGAAATATGTTCTTGAATAAAATCAGACCCATTTTCATGTGAAAAACAGAATGTCTTCCTCATGAAGCTTGGCTATGGCCAAACCTTGATCTAAGGAGGGATATCCCCATTTCAAGTACCAACCGACTTATCTAAGCTTAGTAACCATAGTGGCGTCCACAACTGCTAACAAAAAATCACTCTGAATCATCATCTTTAGGTTATCAAGGACACGGTTCCTTGGTGGTTTAGGGCTGACTTTGGAGGGATTTGTTCTAACAAATCATTGATTCAAGGTTCTTGGAGCTTGTAACAAACTAGGGGTTTACTTGATTTCCTTCAAACGAGTGGGTTCCTTATCATCTCTGCACCCACAAAAGGCACAACGGAAAATAGTCCACCTACACTCATTCTGTATAGAATGAGCAAAGTGGTTTTAAAGCTTCTTACTAAACATATTAGTCAATGATGGGTTGTACTTCCAAGACACAAGAAATAAGCACACAAAAAAAAAAAAACATAGGTTAGAAAGTCTCGCTCACCTTCATGCGGCGCTCTCTCAAAGCAAGCAAACCAGCTTCTGTACATATAGCCTTTATATCAGCTCCAGAGAACTCATCCTTGGTCATAACGAACTCTTCCAAGTTGACATCATCAGCCAAGGTCATCCTTGATGTGTGAATCTGCAATCCACAAATATAAAGATTAGTTAATCAAAGAAGCAAGCTTAACCGATTATTATTATCAAAAAAAGGCATAACACATTCATCCAGCACAAAAACATGCACAGCTCTCCTATATCAGGAAATATCATACATACCTGGAAGATACGCCTCCTAGTTTTGATATCAGGAAGAGGAAATTCAATCTTTCTATCAATTCGACCAGGCCGAAGCAAAGCTGGATCCAGACTTTCTATTCTGTTAGTTGCAAGGATTACTTTGACATCTCCTCTTGAATCAAAACCATCCAACTGGTTCAGCAACTCCAACATAGTTCTCTGAATTTCACGTTCACCACCTGAGTGGGCATCATACCTGTAGAGCATACAGTATTCATAGAACAAATACATTCCCAAGATCAAGATTTTACACTTCTAAGATAAATACTCGTTGACTCACCTCTTAGTACCAACAGCATCGATTTCATCAATGAAGACGATAGAAGGAGACAGATCATCAGCAACTCTGAAAAGCTCCCTCACTAATTTTGGTCCATCTCCCAAGTACTTCTGAATTAATTCACTACCAACAACACGCAAGAAAGTTGCAGATGTTGAATTTGCAACAGCCTGAAAGAATAGGAATAGGTTATTTATGAAGCTAGCAAGGCAGAAATGTGACTTCACAGGCCATACAAAACAAGCCAGGAGTCACAACTAATATTCAAACACATTTACTATGAACAAAATGAAAAAACTGCAACACGACAGTGGTTTCTGTCTATTTCCACCTCTGCATAAATATGTAAAACAGAAAGCATGAGTCCTTAACAAATATGACAGCAAATGATTCCTCATGTTTATTTGTATGCATGTCCCCAAAACAGACCTTACACCAACAAATTTGCAATGTCTTCGTACCCAGCATACGGCTAAAGGTGCAGTAAGTAAAATACATAATAATCTTAAAGATGATTAAAGAATAGCAGCATCTGGGGAAAATATACTAGAAAACATGAGCTTAAATGCAACATAACACAAGTTCCTTTTTGTGTATTGGATCAGCAGAAAAAGCATGACCCAATATTAAAAGGTTGCAAGTTAAGATTAATGAAAATCCAGCCATGTTAGGATGCCAATATACTGCCTAGAAACCAATCGCAATCAATTCTCATATTGTTTCTTTAGAAAAGAAAACAGATGCAAATAACAATAGCAACTTTACAAACGACATATAATCTACCGCCCAATAGCATCAAGAAGACTCAGGTACACATTCAATTTAATCTACTACCAAATAGCTGTCACATTCACATAACATAAACACGTTAAGCATACAGAAGAAAACACTGTAGTCTGTAACCGAGTTGAGACAAAGACAGATTGGTAGTGCAACAGTAAATAACAATATAAAATTCATGAACACACCTTTGCAAGTAGCGTCTTGCCTGTTCCAGGCTCTCCATACAATATAACTCCCTTAGGAGGCTTGATACCAATGTCTTCATACAGCTCAGGATGAGTCAGAGGAAGCTCAACAGCTTCTTTAATCTCTTGTATCTGGGCATCTAAACCTCCGATATCAGCATAGGACTCCAATGGAGCCTTCTCAACCTTCATTACAGACACCATAGGATCAACCTCATCTTGCAGAAGCCCAACGACGGAAAGAACCTAATAAAAGGCCAGAAAATAATGTGAGAACCCACACATTCACAATTCTTTGATAGCAAAAACCAGTAAACAGAATGTACAATATCTTAACAATTACAAATTATGCATACAAGTGTCATCAACATTAAAAATTCAATTGATATCACATTGAAGACTCAATTTTGACACAAAAAAAAAAAAAAAAAAAATCCATAACCCTAGTTCAATTTAATTTAGCTTACATTTAAAACCCCCAACTTTATTCAAATTTAATCTCTCGCCGGCAAATAGAGTTCACATGAAAAACCCTAAAGTTAAAATTGACAAATGTACCTTATTGTGCATCAAAATAGCACATCCAGGCTCCAGCTGGTCCTTATCAACAAAGGACAAAATCCCGACGTAATACTCTGGACCGACCGACGATGAAACAATGGCGTGATTCTCATCAATCAGTTCCTCCAAATTCCCAACGCTCATCGGCGACCCTCTCAGATCGTCAACCTTTGACCGATCTTCCTCCGCTTTCTCTTCCTGCGGCTTCAATCGCTCCTGATTCGCAACAAACTCTTCTTCCATCAAGAGATAATCTTTTATCCTCTCAAGCTTTAAAAGCCTCAGTTTACACTTCGTCAGAGGAGTAACAGTCGGGAGACGAGCCGCCGCTTCGGGACCTTTTTGCTTTCGCTGTTTGCGGCCGACACGAGCCGGAGGAGCAGCCGGCTCGAATTTTTTATCCTTCTTATCGGCTCCATCGCCCTTCCGGTCCCCTCCTGGACCTTGCCGGTTTAGACCGCCCGGGGTTCCCTGACCCATGGCTTCACGATCTCGAATTGAGTTATTAAATGAGCGAAAATTAAAAGGGTGTTGGGTTTGCGAACACGCTTCGGATTTGATGAGTTTATATTGGGCCGAATTTCTATTAGACTGCCATACATAAAGCACAACATTTATTTGTACTTTTTATGCATTTTTCTTTTTCATCTTTTTATTATTATATTAAATAGGGAAGTTGGTAAAACTAGTCCAAAAATAAAAAGAAACTTTGTCATTTGTCAAATGAGTCATAATATTTGATTTTTGTCATAATAACTATTTTTTCCGAAGCATATATAAGAAAATCTAAATTCTCCAAAATCTATTTCGATTTTTTTTTTAATTTAACCTTCGGATAAGTAATTTCGGATCTCCGAAATTTGAAAACTATATATGCCGAGGTCTCCAAAATGTTCACAAAATAAGACAAAAATATCTGAATTATTCATAAAAACTTAAGAAATCCGAACTTTTCTCCGAATTACTTAGGAATCCAAAATTTTCTTTGAAATTTCACACGAAATCTGAACTTGTCTCCGAAGTTATGGCTGGTATTGTTCCTAATTACTTCCCAAACCAAGAGTATTTCAATCGATACCAGAATGTCTGGATTGCACTGCCTATTGTTAGAAGCATATATAGTAGATATAAAAGATATTACAGGATATGGACAGATCGATCTACTTCACGAGATGAGATGAGATGAGACAACCTGTATACTTCAAACGCTCAATGTATGTTCGATTATGTCAGATGTTCATCAGTAACATCGATCCAAAAACGATTCAGAAGCACATTTTTCAGTTTTCTACTTGGTTATTCTAGAGGAGGTTGGATATTATTTCTGATTTGATATGTGAAGTATTGAGGGTTCCGATTGTGAAGGGTATGCAGTTTGGCCCCGATGATGGTTGGCGGTACAGAGCATGGCTGGATGGATCAGAAAGTTGTCATGGGTAGGGTATTAAGACCGATGCTTGCAGAGAGTGAGCACACATTGTTTTATGATGGTTGATTGCACGCTTTGAGGCGGAGACACATCAAACTAGGCATTCGGCCTATACATGATATCATTCAGTTGACCATAGTGCAACAGAGCGGTCACCAGGATGAGGTCAATATTTTATACATCGTTTTACTATACTGCATACTACAAGTCATATTTTATTAGCTCTTATTATAGAGCATTGTTTTCAGGTTAATGCCCATAGAGGGACGAACATTCCCTATATCAAGGTCATCACCTCACTCATGCAATATTTTCAAATGAATTTGGATGACAAGGTGGTCTCATTTTAGCATCCGACTGTCATTCCTGAGATGGAGGAGCCTCTATTGTATAGAAGGTGAGGATGTTTTCTTGACATGTATCGAAAAATGATATATATTTTTTCAAGATAAAATTGATAGTGATTTGATTATTTAAATTCTTTTATTTATTGTTTGGTAGGTCTCCGATGGCACTGGCCTATCTCGTGTTGGCCCATCTCACAAAAGCAAAAAAAAAAAAAATTAGAAAAATTCGTCCAAAAAATATATCATAAATAAATAAAATTTATTTTATATATATATAAAAGAAATATCATAAAAAATAACCCAAAAAAATACTTCGAAGTTCCGAAGACAAATAAAAAAAAAAAAAATTAGAAAAATTAGTCCAAAAATAAATCATAAATAAATAAAATTTATTCTATTTATGTTATATATATAAGAAATCATAAAAAAATTACCCAAAAAGTACTTCGGAGTTCCGAAGACAACTTCGGAGATCCAAAGTTACTTCATATATCCGAAGTCATAACTTCAAAAATCCGAATTTTTAAATTTTTAACAAAAGAAATTCGGGGTAGACTTCGGAGAAATAGTCATTTTGACAAAACCCAAATATTGTGACTCATTTTGGCAAATGACAAAGTTTTATTGAATAATTTTTCCAAATTCCCTATCAAATATGTCTTCACAAATTTAAAGTTAAAAAAAAAAAAAAAATCGGTTTCTTTGATTGTTTTTCTTTTTGGTTATAAATATATAATAATATTAACTAAGGAGGGCAATCGGGAAGTCTCTCTCCGTCATCAGTTTTTTGAATCTTGAATCTCGGTTTAGATTTTAGATTTTTAGTTAAAATGCAGTATTTGAGATGAAGAATCATCTAGAATTTTGAGGACGATTTTTTTTCCCAAATCTCATTACAAATGATATAGGATCCCAAATCTCGATTGATATTTATGATTTTTTTTAATCAATTTTAATGGCAACTCAATTATTCCCCACCTATATAAGCGGTGGAAATTTGATCAAAAGATCTTTAACTTCTTTTCTTTGTCACATGTTAAAGTTAGTTTTGCGATTAATTTTTCACATCAAATCAAACTTCAGACGATTCAAGAATTTACATGTATACACATACACATATAATAGAAATTTATTATAAAAAAAACAAAATCATATTTCTCCTCCCTTATTATAAAAAAACCCACCTCTTAACATGTTCATCTTTAATCCTAAAATTTTAAGTTTTATCACTGCAATAAGAAAGCTCGGCGAGGATGATGCATTATGAGGATGTCTGGAGTACATATGAGGAGTGCAAAGACATTGTCGAGAGAGAGTGGGTTTACAGGGCAAATTGGCAGAAAGGAAATATGGTCAACTGCTTTGTTAATGCTACAAATAATTCAATGAAGCTACTGAAGATTTAGAGTAATAAGGAATTCAGAGGCAGACAAAAGAAGCTGGAACAATTCATTGATAGATTGAAGTCTGTTAGGGCCAAAAGCAGAGGGGTTGAAGAGAGTGATCAAATGAAGAGAAGTAGAGAAACAGATTGACAACTTGTTGATAGAAGAAGAGATTTACTGGAAACAGAGAGCAAGAACTGACTGGCTCAAAGAGGGGGATAAGAACACTAGATTTTTTCATGCAAAGGCTACAGCTAGAAGAAGGAAGAATAAGGTTGGGGAGTTGAGAATGACCAAGGAGAATGGTTGAAGATGAGGAGGAAGTGGAAAATAAATTCTGTGAATACTTTCGGAATATATTTCCAGCACTGAACCAACTACACAGCAAATAGAGTCAGCTATTCAATGAGCCTCTTCTAGAGTGACAACAGTTATGGGAAGCTGTGGGACAAGGAGTCACCAAAACCTGTTTACACATTCTTAATGAGAGAGGTAATATCTCCACTTTGAATCACACTTATATTACTCTGATTCCCAAAGTAAACAAGCCTAGGAAAGTTACTGATTTCAGACCAATAAGTCTCTGCAATGTTGTGTATAGAATTGTTGCCAAGGCTATTGCGAATAGACTAAAACACATACTGGATCAGATTATCTCCCATACACAGAGTGCTTTTATCCCTAATAGGCTGATTACTGATAACATCATTATAGGGTATGAGTGTCTTCATAAAATTAGACACACGAATGGGATTAGAAATGGGTTAGTGGCATTGAAGCTAGACATCAGTAAAATATATGACAGAATAGAATGTGATTTTTGGAAAGGACTATGTATAAAATGGGATTTCCTGCTTCATGGATTAAACTGATAATGAATTGCATAACCACTGTTCTTACTCGGTGATGATTAATGGTACTGCTCGAGGGTTGTTTAGTCCCAGTAGAGGATTGAGACAAGGCTATTCGCTATCCCCATATTTATTTATCATATGTGAAGAGGTATTTAACAACCTTCTCCAATAAGCAGAACTTAACAAGAAGATACATGGTATACGGTTTGGCAATAATCTTAAAATCTCTCACCTTCTGTTTGCTGATGATAGCCTCATATTCTCTCGAGCATATGTGGCAGACTGCAGGAATCTAAAAGCCATATTTGATAAGTATGCTATAGCTTCTGGGCAAGTATTTAACTATGAGAAAAGCTCCATGTTTTTTAGTAACAAAGTCAGAGCTGAACAAAAGGATGCAATAAAAGATATATTTCAACTTCAAGTGGTTTCTCGTCATGAAAAGTATATGGGTCTGCCCTCAATGGTGGGGAAAAACAAGTGTAGTTTCTTCAACGAAATTAAACTCAGGGTGATGAATAAAGTTTCTAATTGGCAGAGTAAATTATTCTCTTGTGGAGGTAAGGAAGTTTTGATTAAAGCCATAGCCCAAGTTATACCTGCTTATGCAATGAGTGTTTTTAAGATTCCTCGGGGCCTTTGTGAAGATATCCAAAAAGTCTATTGCCTCGTTCTGGTGGGGATCATCAAGGAGAAAAAGACGATTCATTGACGAACTGGGAAAAGCTATGTCACGCAAAGTCTGGGGGGCCCTAGGATTTAGAGACTTGACCAGCTTTAACCATGCATTGGTGGCCAAACAGGGGTGGCGTGTTCTGCAAAACCCAGAATCGTTAACGGCCAGAGTATTGAAAGCAAGGTACTTAAGAAATTCTAATTTCCTTCAAGCAAAATCAGGATCTAACCCGTCATTTGTCTAGAGAAGTATTCTATAGGGAAGGCAAGTGCTGTTATAGGGGGCACGATGGAGGATCGGAAACAGAGATAAGATTAGCATTCATCGGGACAGTTGGATACCAAGGCCCACATCTTTCAAGCCTATATTAACTTTTGAACTACCACAAGACGCGACAGTCTCATTGCGCTTAAACTCTTTCTAACCAATGGGATGAGAGGAAGGTAAGGCAGCATTTATAGAGATGGGATGCAAAAGAGATTTTGAAGATTAGGCTGCCCCGAAAAGACCAAATAAAAATCAAATAGTCTGACACTTTGATAAAAATGAGAGTACTCAATGAGAGTGGATACCAAATTGCCCTAAAACTGAAGACCCAGACCAACCTTGTTCGTTAGAAGGCTCGACAAAATACTGGAACAGAGTTTGGGGACTTGATATTCCAGTAAGTTAAAGATATTTTTTTAGAGGGCAGCGAATAACTGGATACCAACGGCAGAGAATCTATGGAAGAGGAAGACTCTGCAAAACCCAAGATGCCAGATTTGTGGAAGTGAAGTTGAAACAGCTTACCATGCGTTGTTTGATTGCAAACAGGTAGTTAAAGTCTAGAACTATCATGTTTAAAGAAGCAATAACAGAGTTGAAAATTACAGCTAACATAGATCCTTTAGGTATTATTGCAAATTGAGTGAGATGTTTGAGATGCGGGATATAAAATTGGCTGTAGCATTTGTTGGGTTTGTTGGAATGCTAGAAATGGGTTTATATTTGGGAGGAAAGTAGTGGAGCCTGTCAACTTAATTACAAAGGCAGAAGCAGTGGTGGCAGGATATAGAAGGATACAATGCCCCACTATGGCTGCAGCAAAGAAAGCGAAAGAGGTGAAGATAGCACATCTACAACAAAATATTTCCGATTAACACAGATGCAGCAGTGGGTTAGAGATGAGGGGAAGGCGGGGTGGATGGGAGGATTGTGTGGGTTAAAACGGGATTGGGGGGAGAGGAAGTGGCGCGGGATATTTTTATTTTCAAGGAGTTTTTTCCTTTCTCAATCGATATCTTCTGGAGAGATATGATGGGAGTTGAAAGTACGGTTGGGAGGAAGCCAGGGATCTGGGAGAAAGTTAAGGCAGAGAATGGAGGGTCAGGAGGGATTAAATTTAGAGGGGACGAAGGGTGTGGGTGGCTAAGAGTTGGAGAGCAATTTGCATGAGGCGAGTTATTGAGGGCAAAGATTAATTGCGAAGTTAGATGAACTATAATAATAAGAATCTATAAATTCATCTTAAAGGAAATAAGAGGAGCAAGTCTAATGATTGGAATTTGGACTTGGGGCGGGGTGGTGAGATTTTATAATTTGTTTTGAATGGAGGGAGAAGGGATATTTCAGTCGATAAATTCGATAATCAGATAGCTGACTTGGAGTGGTTAAATAAATAAGGCAAGGTAATGTGCTTGCTGCATCAATTAAACAAGTCAGATTTAATGGGTGAGTGGACGCAGCAGAAGCGGATGCAGTTTTGTTTGGGATGGAAAGTAGCAAGGAGAATAGTTTTCAACTTTCTGCATTAGACGGACTGTCAGATGTCATCACATGGGTTTCTAACAGGAATGGTAGCAAGACGTAAGTGTTTTGGATCATTGAAGAAGATATTAATGAGAGGTTACCAGTGTTGTGCAGAGTCAAAAATTTGTTATACCTCTAGATTTAGTAATATTATTTGCCCATGCTTTATCTAAGGATGTATTAAAGCTCATACACTGTTATCTGGAAAGAATTTTCCTTCAAATATTTCTTGTATTATTAACAAGTTGGAGTAAGTATACATTTAAGTTTAGTTTCAAAAAAAAAAAATCTATTTTTATTCATCTTAGTTTTTTCCTCTCTATTTCACCTTATAAGGCATAATAAGAATAATAATAAGCAAAATATGTTCACATAAATACTATTTTTTCTTAAAAAAATAAAAGAGTGAGCAAGTCTAAATATATTTTTAAACCATTATCTCCTCTTTGGGAACTACTGTTAGTTTTTAAATCACTTATTTTATTTTAAATACACACTAAATATTAATTCTCTTTGATTTTTGGTATGCGAATTTGATGAAACAACTTATAATCACATTGTGATTATGGCTAAAAAAATACATATTTAGCCACACCTAATTGACAGCCATTTGTGACTGTTTATATAAAAAATACAGTCATGTTTGAGGTCATAAATGTTATTGTGCTTAATTTGAATGAGGGTCAACAATGTGCTGAGATAACTAATGTGACTAAGGTCACAAATGTGATTTAGAGTTGATAATTTGACAAAGGTCACAATTGTGGTGTGCTTAATATGACTGATGATTGACAATGTGACTGATGGTCGATAATGTAATCAAGATCATAATTTTGATTGTGCTCAATATGATTGGGGGTCGGCAATGTGACTAATGTCACAAATGTGACTGAGGGTTGGTAAATGTGATTGAAGTTACGATTATTATTATGCTCAATATGACTAGGGCTTGGTAATGTGACTACCCATAACTAAATTATCAGTCACCCAACTAATTGTTAAATTGTGACTGAAAGTAAAATATGACTATGCCTGAGTTCTTTATGACTTAATAAAATGTTATTATCACTTAAGTAAAATATTATTGCGACTGTGCTTAATGTGATTGAGGGCCATTAATGTGACTGAAGACAAAGAAGATAATTGTAAAGATATACTAACAATAAGAATATGAGCCCTCCATTTATAGTCACATAAATGATAAGTCCATGAAAGTATACTTTGAATGCCACTTATATGAGTAATATTGTAATTTTTTTTGAAGTAATATAGATGTTTTAAAGCATTTATATGCTATATTCTTTAATTCATGAAATGTTCAAATTCATATAAATTTTTGTGTATTTTGATGTAAGAATGAAGCTAGTGCGAAAGAGGCCTTGCAAAGTGATAAGAGTTGAGTAGTGTCAACAGACTATTGTGCAGTCTTTTGGACATTTCAGAATATTTAGAACTCCAATTGACATGAGGTCAGTGGCATTAGAAAATAGACTCGAATAAGATCGTGTGCATATAAAGAACACATAATTTTTCCAAGGGACGAGAAAGTTACAAGTATTTTAAGTTGAAAGGATTGCTTCTTGCTAGTGGTATAAGCAAGCTGTTGGTTTCTAAGATGTCTCAAGATCAATTTAAGCAATGAAACATGTGAATACTTAGAAGAATTTCGGAATAATACTTATTTTGATTGGATTTTGGAGGTGTTGATCACAAAACTTTTTGCCTTTGAGAAGTTTTCAAGCTTCCTCTTTGAAGTAGATGAACAAGCTCCAAGCTTTGAAAGGATTCCAAGCTCTAGGATTAGTTTCCCTATCACCTTATATGATTCTTTGTGTGCTAGCACCTTAGAAAATTTGCAACAAATCTTCCAATTTTCTCTTGTGAAATTCGGCCAAGCCTTGAAATTTTTTGGGAGAGAAAATTCTACAATTGCCGTGAGGGAGAGAGAGAGAATGCAAGATGAAGATTTTTGTTGACCTGTTATTATGTTTTCAAAAAAAAAAATTCAAGATATACCAAAATCAATATTTGGTATATGTCAAAAATCTCACCAACTTGGAGTGTAAAACAAATCATCACCCACCCATCAAATTCCATGACCAAAAAGGTAAGTCAAATGATAAGTGATGTGACTTGTGGGTCCCACTTAAATCAAATCCGAGTGGGCCCGCAAACACTCCCGGGCTCGGGTTCGTTAATCCGAATTAACGAACTTTCGTTGCGACGTAATTAAATCAAATTTAATTAAATAATTATGCCTAGCAAAATTACTATTCACGTCGCTCGCGAATTAATTCTAATTAACTCGTTCGCCCGAATTAAAATCTAATTTTAATTCCGTTATGAAATCTAATTTCATTTAATATATCAAATATATTATTTTATCGATTAATTCCAAATTAATCGTTCTCTATCTTCAAATAGTATTTTATTTCAGATAAATCTCTCCGTAATTAATCCTAGATTAATTATGTTCGAATCATACGTCATCGGTTATCTTCGGGAAGCGACCCATGAGATCCCTGGATATGTTGGCAGTAAAGTAATCCGGTCGTCGGACTATCCGAACACGTGCGTACCTTGTACCACATTTTTACCTATTTACGAGACATGGTTGGCTTCTAGTAAAGCACCGTGCCTACCCAATTCTCCAGAAATATTCTTAAAGGAATATATAATCTATGTCAGGCGTAGTATACATAGTATTGCATATTACGATCTAGTATTGGATGTCACATGCAAGCCCTAGGGCTGGAATAATGTCTGTAGGACACATAAATCGGCGACGCTGTTCCAAGCTCGCAGCCTAGTCGGGAGTACGGAGTAGCCCACGGAGGAACTATACCAGAGAAATAAAATGGAGTCGCCACCCAGTGTGAACTGGGAAAATGATTTAAGGCCGCACTCACCCCTCGCAAGGGAAGACCTCAAACCGTTGGGTTCGGAATGGTCCCTTACTTATGCCACTTGTAATGAACAGATTTATGTAATAATATAACTGAGTCTACGCAACGAAAACCTACATCTAAGTTTGCATACTACCTATATCTAAGTTTGCATGCATAAAAGTAAGTTAGAATAACGGCAAGCACACAATCTCATGCATACATTAAATCGCTAAGCATGACAATGTAAATAAATAATAACCTAAACATAAACGTATAAGAGACATAATCAAGTTCCTAATGCGAAAGAAATAACTAAATCATGCTTGGAAATAATCAACTAATCATGCATAAAAAGATAACATACTAAACAACCTAATCATGCATAAAAAGTAACATACTATTTCTAATAAACAATAAATAAACATAAGATTGGATGACATGAAATATGTGTATCTCTCAAGCGGTACGTGGCATTGTATCCCGAGTGCAGACCGCACTACCGTCCATTCGGATTCGGCTACGAAATTTACGTCCGAGTTTCGATCCGATATACCGCAAGAGATAACACATATTTCATTCATTCCATGGCCACAAACTTACACGAAACTATAATACGCATGCAAAGAAATAATAATAACTAACGGAAAGAAAGTGTAGGAATAAATAAAAAGGTGCCCTCAGGTCTAACCTCTTAAGTCGTCTCTTGGAAGTGCGTTACACGGTTGTCGGAAGGGGTTGATGATCCGCAACTTTCCGATTTACTGGTTCGTTATTTTCCTTCGTTGCCTCGCTGTTTTGGGCCGCTATTTGCTTACTATTTTTGGCGGTGGGATTTGTCTTTTTGTTCACGTATTTTGGT
Source organism: Zanthoxylum bungeanum (assembly GCA_019454045.1). Lineage (NCBI taxonomy): Eukaryota > Viridiplantae > Streptophyta > Magnoliopsida > Sapindales > Rutaceae > Zanthoxylum > Zanthoxylum bungeanum. Next base: position 18,219 of record SKCR01041580.1, read on the forward strand.
CAATTTTTCTCACGTTGGTTGCATAGTTTATGTGAAGGCAGGTGCATGGCTTATGTGAAGGCAGGTGCGTGGCTTATGTGAGTAAAGTGTCGGTAAAATCTAGTTTTATGGTTCGTTATTCACGGGGCTGTTGGTGGTTTTTTGCCTTTTGTGAATGGAGCTGCTTGTCTTGTTCTGGTTCGGTGAGAGGGCTGGTGAGGAGTTTCACGTCAAGGCTGATCTGGGCTGTTTTGTTTAGTTTAAGATTAGGGTGGTTTTGGTTTTGTGGCTCACGATGGAGGGTTGTGGCTTGTATTAGGTTTACAGTGAGAGAGAGGGACATCTTGTTTGGTATGGCTAAGTTTTTTTACATCAAAGAGGGGCCATTTGCGTGGGTTCTTTGTCTGCTTTGTTAAAGAATGAGAAGGCCGGTAGCTGATTGATGATGGTTTATGTGAATGGCAGTGTTTGTCGCGTGGTGTGATTCAGTTGAAGGGTTATTTGTGAGGAAGTAGAGGAGGGAGATGGTGCCGAGAGGGTTGTTAGGCTGGATTTTGAGAGAGAGATGAGAGTTTTCGTATGAATTGGCCTGGGGGTGTCTTATTCCATTTGAGTCTGGAAGTGGAAGGCTTTTAGAGTTTGGATTTGTAGAGAGAGAGAGAGAGAGAGAGGAGAGGCGTTAGAGAGAATGAGAGAGATGAGCTGTTGTTAGGGTTTTTGTGTTGGGTTTCTATTAAGTCCCAAAGATCAAATCAAGCAAGAAAACACATGTGAATACAACAATGAAATATGGTGGAATCATACTTACATTGATCGGCTTTTGGATGCGACGGAAACAAATTTTTTCTTCCACGGTGAAGCATTCGGCCATGCCAAAAATTGGTGCTCCATGAGTGTCTTCAAGCTCCAAGCTTTATTAGATGATTCTATGCTCATGAAAAAGATTCCCTATCACCTTTGTATGTACTCTAAAGTGTGCTAGCACATGGAGATTTTGCCACAAATCTCATATTTGTTCCTTCAATGTCTTGGCCAAGCAAGACTTGGAGAAGGAAATGTCCCTAGGCCGAATGGTGAGAAGAGAGAAGAAGGCCCCTTGGCTGAATATGAGGGAGAGAAGAGAGGTAGAGTGTGTGAAATATTTTCCAAAAACATATCTCAAAATTTTGGTCAAAGCTTTCAAAAATGCATTAATGCATTCAACAACCCACATCCACTATTCACATCAACAAGTAACTAGACATCACATCACTCAAAGTGACAAGTGATTTGACGCTTGATGTGACTAGTGATTTGACGTTGATGTGACTTGTGGGCCGCACTTGAATTCGAAATGCGAGTACGCCCGCAAACACTCCGGGCTCGGGTTCGCTAATTCCAAATTAACAATTTTTTCCGTTGCGACGTAATTAAATAATTATGCCTAGCAAAATCACTATTACGTCGCTAACGAATTAATTCTAAATTAACTCGTTTGCCCGAATTAAAATCTAATTTAATTCCGCGTCGAAATCCAATTTCGTATAATATATCGAATATATTATTTTATCGATTAATTCCAAATTAATCGTTCTCTCTCTTTAATAATATTTTATCCCAGATAAAATATCTCCGTAATTAATCCCAGATTAATTTTTCTCTCTCATTAATTAATCCCAGATTAATAAAGTGCGAGTCATACGTCATCGGTGAATCTTCGGGAAGCGACCCATGAGATCCCCGGATATGTTGGCAGTAAATCCGGTCGTCGGACTATCCGAACACGTACGTACCTAGTACTACGTTTTACCGATTTACAAGACATGGTTGGCTTCTAGCAAAGCACCGTGCCTACCCAATTCTCCAGAAATATTCTTACTGGAATATGTGATCTATATCAGGCGTAGTATACGTAGTATTGCGTATTTCGATCCAGTATCGGATGTCACGTGCAAGGCCTGAGCTGGCTGGAATGTGTCTGCCCCGTACGAAGCACATATCAGATCTCTGGTAACTAGTCTCTATAATCGGATAAACATGACCTAGTCATAATATCCCGATAGCTGCAGCATATAAGAGAACCAGTTCCGTATCCTACGTGATCATCATCTCCACTATGACTGGAGTGATACTTCCATCTCGACATCACACCCAATACACTACGATTCTCAATATACCCAGAAGAGGCGTACACAGAACCTGTTAAAGCCCTGGACGACCAAAACCAAAGTATATTGATTGTCGCAAGTATTAGCGGTGCAAGTCTCAGGTTAAGACCAACTACACCTACCCTGATTCGGACTTCCATAGACACATAGTCATACTACCAATGGAATTTCGAGGGGTCTATCCAGAGCGAAGCTGTTTCCGTACCATCGGTAAACACAACCTCCTATTACACTTGCATGAGTATCATATACCCAAATATATGAGAACTATGCCGTTATGCTCACAACGCGCACAAGTGCAATACTAGTCTATTCCGCATTATCGATGTCCAATCTCGATAATACTACGACTAGGGATATTTAATGATTAAACCTTCATGGATTGATACTGTCTCATATCATCTCAATCCAGAACTAATCATATGGACTTTCATCATTTATACATCTTGGTAATCTAATTACAAATGATAAAAGAGCAATTTCCTTTGTCACATAGTTAATTTGTACAACAACACCATGATCTGTACAAATAGTGATGCTATGGGCCATAATTGTCCAACAATCTCCCACTTGGCCTATAGCCAATCACTCAAGTGTCCTACACCCGAACTATGTACGGTTCGCTCAAACTTCTGCTGAGGAAAGGCTTTCGTCAGCGGATTTGCATGATTATCATCTGATGCGATTTATTCGATCATCACATCGCCACGATGTATGATCCGAACGAATCAGATGAATATTTGAAGTATTATCTGGATCGTTGATGAGACCATTAATTCTTTAGCCTGTGCTGTAGCCTAGCTCAGCTGCTAACAGAACTATTCATAATCTGATTAGGATTATTTCGATCCAAAAGGCTTCTATTGCTGCCTCAGCTGCAGCAATATTCCGCTTTTGTTGTTTATTCGGTAACAGTATCTTGCTTGGAAGATTTCCAGCTCACTGTTCCGTTATTCAAACTTTATAGTACCTTTTTACGACTTATAGTCATTTTTATCGGTTAGGAAACTTGCAATAGTGAACCCAGTCACTTCAAGTTCTCCTTCTCCATAGTATAAGACAGCATCCTTAGTTCATCTAAGATACTTAAGGATGTTCTTAACATCAATCCAATGACTATCACTTGGATTGGCCCGATTGTGACTCCATATGCTCAAAGCGTATGAGACACCAGGTCGCGTACATTTATTAATGTACGAGTTCTCGGAGAGTACGAACAACCTTTAGATCTATCCCAGTAGATCTTTATTCCTAGAATAAAGGTTGTTTCTCCCAAGAATTCTACGGAGAATTTTTATGAAAGCCAAGCTTTCACCGATGTATTATGGGAATATCATTTCCAAGAAATGACATATTATCATTATTTAGGACATTCACTGTCAGTGCGCTCCCACTAACCTCCTTATATACACAAGAATCATTTTCGTTTTGAATTAAATCATACACCATTATGATTACATCAAAACGATAATTCCAAGAACGCTATGCTTGCTTCAATCCATCCATGGATCGAATTAACTTGCAAACCTTGTTTGCTCGTTTTGGTACGAAAAAACCGTCAGGATGTTGTAAACATCCTCCAAAAGGTTTCCTTTTAAGGAAAGCGATTTTGACGTTCAGCTGCCATATTTCATAAATGAAACATGCAGCATCAGCAAGCATTATCCAAATGGATTTAACAATGGCAACGGTTAAAAGGTTTCGTCGTAATCGACACAATGTTGATAACGATACCTTTTCGCTACAAGCCTAGCTTAGTACGTTGGTATGTTGCCTTCCATGTATGTCTTCCTTGAAGACTTATATAGTACCAATAGGCACAATGCCTTTCGGTACATCAACTAGTATCCAAACTTGTTGGTATACATGGAATCCATTTCGGACATCATGGCACTTTGCCATAATAGGGAGTCGATACCTTGTATCACTTCCTCATACGTAGTCAGTTCGTATTCCTCAATAAGATTGACATCTTTATGAGGTGAGATCAGAAACCCATACCCCAGGTTTTTTCTGACTCTCTCCGACTTACGTGGTGGTTTTGTGTATTCGAAGATTATTGTATAGTTTCATCCTTGATGAACTATTTGTGTTCCATTAAGGAATCGGTGCCTGGACATATATTACTCCGATTTTCATCGAGTTTTACTTTCCTCCCACTTACCACTGCATATAGGTATTCCTCTTAGGAAAACCGCATGGCGAGCAACAATTACATTGTTCTCTTGTGAGTTGTATAAGTACTATACTTTGGTTTCCCTAGGATAACCCATAATTAGGCACTTATCCGATTTGGGTTCTAGTTTGGTATCATCCAAACATATGCCAGCATACCCAAATCTCAGGAATGAGAAAACCCCGTTTCTTTCCTGTTCATATCTAATATGAATCTGTCAAACAGATTTTTATGGAACCTTATTCAAAATAAGTTTTGCACTGTTTAATGCTTATCCGTTGAAGGAAATGGTAGCTCAGAGCGACTCATGATTAACCTTACATGTCCAACAAATTGGTTTCTCAGTTCGGACACACCGTCAAATTGACGTGTTCCGGGAGGAGTCCTCATTGAAAGAATACTATACTCTTTCAAGTATTGAGAAACTTATTGCTTAAGTATTTTCATCATGGTCTAACCGTGATGGTTAATACTTTAGCCGATCTGTTTGTCTACTTCGTGTCGAAACTCTTTGATTTCATCAAAAGTTTCCGATCTGTGTTTCACAAGAAACACATAACCATAACGCGATGCCACATCCGTAAAGGGCGCGAAACATTCATATCCACTTCTAGCCTAGCTAGATATGGGCCCACTTACGTCATTATGAACGAGGGCTAACAGATCGGTGATATTTACACTTTTACCAAGTAAAAGGTATTTTAGGCACTTTGCCCAATAAATTAGTTTCGTAGACATTATTTGAATAGAATCAAATTCGTCCTAGTATCCACTCTTCGAAAGTGTGGATATACGAGTCTTGTTAATTGTGTCCCAGACAACAATGCCACTTATAAGTCTCAACTGATTAATTCAGTTTGAGCTATTTGTTTGTCATGTCATATGTTTGAGATTTATTTATATTCTAAATATAAATACTGTTATTCACATCTAATGTGTTATCTCAATATCATCTTTATATAATAAAACACTTTAGTGTTCTAGAATATAAAGGTATACCCGCAACGGGTTAAACCCTGATATAGAGATAATGATTCTAGTCAAACTAGTTACATTGTAACAGTTTCCTAATTTAAGTACACACCTGAATGGTAGTTCATAAACTTAGGTTTCTACGGTTAAAACAGCGACTCTCGTCCCGTTTCCGATTCGCAGATAAATCTCAACTGAAGTCAGTATCCTGCTTGTCAGCAGATTCTGCACATCAATGCATATATTTATGTACCACATTCAATATCTAAAATCCAATTTTAATACTAATAGTGAACATGTTTATAACAAACATATTTGAAGTCGGAGCCTTGCCCGTCTTCAATTCCTTCATGTCTGCCTTGTCCATACGGCAGTCACGCTTCCAGTGACCCCGTTTGCCATAATTTAGGCAGACATCTTGGGATATGTCCTTTGTCTTCCCAGAAGATTATAATGATTTTGCCTTTGCCCTTTCCACCACCAGAAGCCTTTGGCCAAGCCTTGGCCTTCTGGGATGTCGAAGAGTAAGACGCCTTGCGCTTCTTGCCTATTGCAAACTTTGGCTTTGTCTCCTTGAGTATAGCCATTAACTCTCCAAGAGTTTACTATTGCAATTTAGTACTTCTAAGATCTAAAGATAGATCTATGAAGATCCTTCAATTTCAATATCATACTATAAGGATCTAATCCTTAGTTCTGATTAGAAATTAAGGAGTCTTTGCGGCAAGCTTAATGGATTAAGCACTAAAGTTATCATCACATGAATATTCCAAATATCATGTTCTACTATTTGCTTAACTCCAGGCTTTGGCCTAAGATGTTATTTTATCAAATAAAATAACTTCTTAGTTTTCAGGACTATCCTGAGATTTTATTCCCAATTTGAAAATTAAAGTCGTTTAAATACATTTTCACCCGGATTATGTTTTAAACACTAATCTTTCATTTATCTTGATTCTAATAGTCCAACTATTTAATCAACGATTTTAGGTACTATTGATTATAATGATTACTATAGTCCAACTATATAATCAACTATAATTTAATTGGTTAAATTCAATTATATGATTACTATAATCCATTATAAAATCAACTATAATTGAAATGGTTAATTCAAATATATTGATTACTACAATCCAATTATAAATCAACTATAAGAAATAGTTTGAATACAGTCAAACTGTTATTTAAAACAACGATTAAATATTAGTCCAACTAATAAATAATTTATTTGACGAAATATTTGAAATGAGCGCGTATGGCAAGTACTAAAACGAATATTGCAAATTTAATACTTGCCTCCCACTATTTTTCGGCGAGCCTCTAACCCTCTGTGAGTACTCGGGAAACCTTGTTTCCTAGTGGGCTAGGATCCCGTTAAATAACACACAATCTTGACTTTGGCCAACAAATTGTATGATAATTAACTAGGTAGATCTCTAAGATCAATTGGATCCCATCCAATTCCTAGATCCAGTAGGTGGACATCCAAGTCCGAAACATATATCCTATATATGCCAATATATCCAATATATTGCCTAACCTTTTTCCTCTGAATCAACTAAGCCTTGGCTTTGGCACAACAAACTTAGTGATCCCAGTTAAGCGGAACCCATTGACCTTGGAAAGCTTCGTAATCAATGTCGATGGACAAGAAGTGATCTTGACTTTGGCCAACAAATCACAACTTGGACAAGACACCGATATGGAACAAAGCCTTCATGATTCAAACACATCCGCGACGGACAAAGGTCTTGACTTTGGCCAACAAACCAATGCCAGTCTTGGATCTTGAGTAAGAATCACTCAATGGAAGGAAAAACGCTTAATATGTGTTGTGAGGGTTTTCGCGTAATTGGCAACCAATTAATTATCTTTGTTAAGGTCTCATCATCATACACCCTTAAACATGCATTCTAAACACATAATAAGGCGCGTAAGTAAATAAATATAATAATGATATGCGGATGGATATTTAAACATTGTTCCTAGAACAAATCTCTCATTTTCTCTCTCCCGCTAGCACAAGTATTACTTCTACCCGATTACATAACACTTCTAAAGAAACCTCATTTACATTGAGGGGAATAGGTGAGAAGAGAAATACACAAAGTAAGGAGGGTAATAGGCTGGACACGCAGGTCCAATTAATAAATTCTAAATTTATTACAACAATTTCCAAAATTGCCCTCACCCATCTAATATCCATATGATATACATTATTCATACATCGCATCCATGTATTCACACAAGCATGTTATCAATCAATCTAATCCAATTAATTAATCTAAAAATTAATGACCATCCAATGTTCAAACAACGATTTGATTTTGTGCGAGTCAAACTTGTTTTGCGAATAAGTACTCAAAGTACGAATTCTTGAATTTATATTAAACTACAGAATTAAATCCAATTCAATTTGTATTTAATACTAATTCATTTATTTAATTCCGAATTAAATATTACACTTTTAATGTGCCTTTACGACTTAGATTCTAAATCTAATCGTTACGGGTCTCAAAGCCCGATTAACATCCAATGTTAATTTAATTAAAGTCCAATGGGCTTTTAATTAATTTCTTAAGGCATGGACTTTTGGTCAATATGGGTCAAACCCAAATACCAAAGCCCATTTAAGGAATCACCCTTATTTGCCAAGAAACCAATTTAGGCCCATTAGGCCCAATTAATATTAAAGGTCCATTAAGTCATAATTGGACTTTATGGATATGGTTTTGGGCCCAATTGGATCCAACCAATTAGCCTAAACCAAACTTGGCCCAACCAAGCCATTAAGCCCAATTACAACTTTAAAAGCCCAATTCTGAATTTAAGCCCAATTAATTAAATTTCAAAATTCAAATTTCATAATTAAATTAACCAAGTGTATGCCATAATTAATTACCCAAATTAACATTTCCAAAACACTAATTACACAATTAATTATGCTCATTATCATCAATTATGTCCAACACATTTGAATAAAAAATCACATCATTTTACATGCTAATATCACGGCAATTTGGGGTTTTCATGTCCGATTCAGTTTCAATCCAATTAAATCCATAATCAACATTACCCAATTTTCCAACTCATCCAATGATCAAAAAATAAAAAATACCATGACATTAGGGCACACACCACATTCGGCCAAGCCTAAGTGATTTGGGGAAAATTGATCCAATTCAATTTTATCAAATTGACAATGCAAAACACCATGTTATCATCATTTAAGCATACTCAAACAATCAATTTCACTCAAACATGCTCAAATCAATTTTGCCCAATTTTTACCCTAATCAAGTTTCATGCTCAAAATGGCTCAAGATACCATTGTTGGGTTTCTATTATGTCCCAAGGATCAAATCAAGCAAGAAACACATGTGAATACAACAATGAAATATGGCGGAATCATACTTACATTGATCGGCTTTTGGATGCGACGAAAACAAATATTTTCTTCCATGGTGAAGCATTCGACCATACCAAAAATTGGTGCTCCATGAATGTCTTCAAGCTCCAAGCTTTATTAGATGATTCCATGCTCATGAAAAAGATTCCCTATCACCTTTGTATGTACTCTAAAGTGTGCTAGCACATTGGAGATTTTGCCATAAAATCTCCTATTTATTCCTACAATATCTCGGCCAAGCAAGACTTGGAGAAGGGAAATGGCCCTAGGCCGAATGGTGAGAAGATAGGAAGAAGGCCTCTTGGCCGAATATGGAGGGAGAGAAGAGAGGTTAGAGTTGTGTGAAATATTTTCCAAAAACATATCTCAAAATTTTGGTCAAAGCTTTTCAAAAAAGCAAAACAATTTTGGAGGCAAAAATGCATTAAATGCATTCAACAACCCACATCAACTATTCATATCAAAAGTGACTAGACATCACATCACTCAAAGTGACAAGTGATTTGACGCTTGATCTGACTAGTGGTTTGACGCTTGTTGTGACTTGTGGGCCGCACTTGAATTCGAAATGCGAGTGCGCCCGCAAACACTTCCGGGCTCGGGTTCGCTAATTCCAAATTAACGAATTTTTCCGTTGCGACGTAATTAAATAATTATGCCTAGCAAAATCACTATTTACGTCGCTAACGAATTAATTCTAAATTAACTCGTTTGCCCGAATTAAAATCTAATTTCAATTCCACGTCGAAATCCAATTTCGTATAATATATCGATATATTATTTTATTATCGATTAATTCCAAATTAATCGTTCTCTCTCCTCTCTAATAATATTTTATCCAAGATAAAATATCTCCGTAATTAATCTCAGATTAATTTTATCTCTCTCATTAATTAATCCCAGATTAATAAAGTGCGAGTCATACGTCATCGGTGAATCTTCGGGAAGCGACCCATGAGATCCCCAGATATGGTGGCAGTAAATCCGGTCATCGGACTATCCGAACACGTACGTACCTAGTACTACGTTTATACCGATTTACAAGACATGGTTGGCTTCTAGCAAAGCACCGTGCCTACCCAATTCTCCAGAAATATTCTTACTGGAATATGTGATCTATATCAGGCGTAGAATACGTAGTATTACATATTTCCATCCAGCATCGGATGTCACGTGCAAGGCCTGTGGCTGGAATCGTGTCTGCCCCGTACGAAGCACATATCGGATCTCTGGTAACTAGTCTCTATAATCGGATAAACATGACCTAGTCATAATATCCCAATAGCTGCAGCATATAAGAGAACCAGTTTCGTATCCTACGTGATCATCATCTCCACTATAACTAGAGTGATACTTCCATCTCGACATCACACCCAATACAGTATGATTCTCAATATACCCAGAAGAGGCGTACACAGAACATATTAAAGCTCTGGACGACCAAAACCAAAGTATATTGATTGTCGCAAGTATTAGCGGTGTAAGTCTCAGGTTAAGACCAAATACACCTACCCTGATTCGGACTTCCATAGACACATAGTCATACTACCAATGGAATTCTGAGGGGTCTATCCGGAGCGAAGCTGTTTCCGTACCATCGGTAAACACAACCTCCTATTACACTTGCATGAGTATCCTATACCCAAATATATGAGAACTATACCGTTATGCTCCCATAACACGCACAAATGCAGTACTAGTCTATTCCACATTATCGATGTCCAGTCTCGATAATACTACGACTAGGGATATTTAATGATTAAACCTTCATGGATTGATACTGTCTCATATCTTATCAATCCGGAACTAATCATATGGACCTTTCATCATTTATACATCTTGGTAATCTAATTACAAATGATAAAAGAGCAATCTCCTTTGTCACATAGTTAATTTGTACAACAACACCATGATCTGTACAATAGTGATGCTATGGGCAATAACTATCCAACAATTTATTTGTGAGTGCCGTGAGTGAGCTCTAGCTTTGAATGTGTTGGTTTAGGCTTCTTTTTATAGGCAAGGTCGGGGTTTACCTTATATGAATATGGAAAGAATATTGTGTAATTATGGGGATATTTAATTTGTGTATCATAAGGAAATGATCTCTTCATTTTAGGAAGGTAAATGATTTGATTTGATTTGATTTTATTTAGTTTAGGAATGTGATTTAATTGGATTAGGAAAATGATTGATGGGATTTGATTTGAATCTTTTAATTTGAGAAGGTGATTTTATTTAGATTCAACATGTGTTTAATGTGCGGGTTTGTTATTTTGGAAGGAGATGGGGGTGGAATTGGTCTTCTTGGGCGTGTACTTGGGCTCTTTTGTGGGCTTGGTGTGTGGCTTGGTGATGTGTGGGCTTGGTGTGTGACTTGCGGGGGTTTTTGGGCCAAGGATAAGTTTAAAAATAGAGGCCTAACGAGCAAACCCGAAGCTAAGCAAACAAATTAAATCCAACAGGGTATTGATTTCTGACTTTTCCCTTTCGACATCCGTATCCCGCGACTTCCACAACTTAAATGGTAGTGCCTCCATATGAGACTCATCATCGGGACTTATATGCAAAAATGCAGTGCCTACAGTGTCTGCCCTGTACGAAGCATATATCGGATCACAAGCAACTAGTCTCTTTAATCGGATAATCATGACCTTGTCATATTATCCCGATGGTTGCAACCAATTAGAGTACCAGTTCTGTATCCCTGCGTGATCATCATCTCCATATGACTGAAGTGATACTTCCGTCTTGACATCACACCCAATACACTACGATTCTCAATAAACCCAGAAGAGGCGTACACAGAACCTGTTAAAGTCCTGGATGACAGAAACCAAAGCGTATTGATTGTCGCAAGTACTAGCGATGCAAGTCTCAGGTTAAGACCAAATACACCTACCCCGATGCGGATTCCCATAGATACATAGTCATACTACCAATGGGATTCCGTGGGGTCTATCCAGAGCGAAGCTGTTTTCGTACCATCGGTAAACACAACCTCCTATCACACTTGCATAAGTATCCAATACTTAAATATATGAGAACTATGCTGTTACGCTTCCATAACACGCACAAGTTCAATACTAGTCTATTCCACATTATCGATGTCCAGTCTCGATAATACTACGACTAGGGATATTTAATGATTAAACCTTTATGGATTGATATTGTCTCATATCTAATAATCCGGAACTAATCATAAGGACTTTTATCATTTATATATTAAAGTAATCAAATTACAAAATGATAAAATGTAATTTCCATTGTCACATAGTTAATTTGTACAAAAACCACAATGTCTTTTACAAATAGTGACGCTATGGGTCATAATTGTCCAACACAAGCATTGCCCTTTTCCTACTGGACTGGAGATGGAGTTCGGCCTGTAGAGCACATGTAACACACCTATTTTTTTATAAGTTCATATGCACGTGTCTCAAAACTAGTGTGTGCAGAGCAGCTGGGTGTGCGAGTTGTTGGAGCTAGTGCTTGGAGCGCCAATAATGTATTGTATATTTTATTATTTTTTAATAAAATAACTACATTTTCATTTCATACCTTATTAATGGTATTGTCATTATGCATATTAGATTGATGTATAAATATGCTAAGAATGACATCGACCTTAGAATAGTCTTGTAGTAATACTGGACACTATGTGGTCCAACATTGAGATATTATTAATATTATAAACTATTCTTAAAGTAAATATTCCTAGTAATTGTTTTGGAATACGATCGAATTCTTATAACCTAGAAGACTAGCACATGTCGTATATTGAAATTGGAGTTCCAATGGTTTAACCCGATGTACCATGAGCTTTGGAAGCTCATATAGACATGTGGGCATTGGTTGGACCGAATACTGAATGACTCACAGGTAATTCGAAATAGTTGGAAGTACACACCACCGTCAATAGGAATCTCCTCGAGTCGAGTAGCATATGTAATCCTTGACTATAAGCTAATATTGATTTTGTGTGAGATCCTTCACACTTTGATGTCGTGTATGTCAGAAACCCTTCATAGTCTGGCCTCTAGATATTCGTTATGTGTAGACTGATGCACTCGTTAATCAAGTGTGAATCTAGATAAGATCCGACGGCCCGTATGTGTACCATAAGGGGTTTAAATATCCATGTAAATAAGTCACGATTCTTAAAACTTTGGCCAAAGTCGATCACCTAGGGTGGATCGCATATATCATAAATGGATCTGATTAGTTGTAAAGAATAGTGGACATGTCGAGATGAGATGTGCAGCTCGAAAACTTGACGATGTATTCTATGTTTCCTAAGCACAACTTGGATAGCCTACGACAGAGGGATTGATAAATATATATAATGACCTCGACTTGTATAGTTTAGAATTATCGTTTGTGTTCTTCGTGAATTTAGAGGTGGCCGAATTACATACATATTAGCTAGGCTTATATAAAGAACGTGTATGAACTTATAGAGTCCCAATATGAAGTGTACTCGTTGAGCACTTGGGCAGCCGATTAATTTTGATAAATATAATATTCGATATTATAATTATCAACTAAGATAATCAATTGTTATTGGATAATATTGATTATTTACTTTGACCTAATTGGATTAATGAGATTAATTCATTAATAACACAAATGTTTAATTATAAATTCATAAATATCTCTACCATTTGAGGGTATTTTGGTAATTCCAAATATGTAATTATATGTGTTTTTGGCTTGATTTAATTGGATTGAATTAAAGCGAAAGACATGTAACTAATCCATTAATTAAGCTTTGTTTTGATTTAATTGGATTAAATCAAAGTGGTAGAAAAATGTGATTAGTCACACCTAATTATACAAATTTGGACAAATTAGATTAAGCCCACATAAAATTTGATTAGAATTTTTATTAATTAAAAATTGCCTAAGTTTTGCTATAAATAGCAAGCTTGAGCAAGATTTTAATTAAGCTTGTGAAAGCTAAATACAAGTAATTCTTGGAGAAATTAGCGTAAGTTAAAGAAGTGTTTTGAGAAGCTTTGGAAGTTCTCTATAATATTTCATCTAGGAGAAATAAGGATTGGATCTTGGAGTGAAGCTTGCTAGCATTAGAATCAAGATTGGATCTTGGAGTCAAGCTTGCAAACCTTGAAAGTGTTAGGATTGGTGCTCAGAGTGCCAATTCCCTGTTGTATTTTCTTGTAAATATTCTTGTAAACTTTTTATTATGAATAAAATAAACAATTTCTATAGTATAATGTATATCTTTATATAGTAAAAACGTAATTGACCTTAGAATGATTAGTTATGATACAGTTGCAAAAACGTAGCAACTGACTTGAGTTGTATCATGATATTGTCATTCTTAGACTGTTCCTGGTCAAGGTTTACACTACTTGGTCAGTAAAGTAAACCCGTTGAGACCTGTACATGTTGTATACTTGAATATTGGATTCCAATGGTTTCTCAATGAACTATCAGTCTTGGAGACTCGTATAGACGTGTAGGTGTTTATAGTGGATAAACAATGAACTACTTACTGGAGATTCTTAATGGATGGTACACCAACATCAATAAGAATCTTCTCGGGTTGAGTAGCATAAGTGATTCTTCGACTGAGATACCACTGTGGGCACATGATATATCTTCCACACTTAGATGATAGTCACATCACCGACCTATTAAGGTCAGATCTCCGCCTGTTCATTGGGTGTGGACAGATCCTCAGGGTGTCCTGTGTGTCAAGATAGGATCCGTCAGTTATGTGTACAGAACATAGGTAGTCCATTTATGATTAGCAATCAGATAAAAACCATGGGTCTATGGTAAGTGTTCTTTTAGAGATTGCTAATAGAGACATCGACGGGATTGTCCCTACAGAGATTTGATGTTTACATCTATGTCTCTGGGATATATCCGGATACCTGTGACAGAGGAATTAAACATATGCCATGACCTCGACCTGTATGATTCAGCAAGTTTATCTGTGGTCGTCATAATTTACGGGCGGGTGAATTATGGACACGAAATTGGATTTCGTGATAGATATGCCTAAATCTAGAGAGTTTCACCTATGAAATATACTCGTAGAGCACTAGGGAAACTTTTATGAATAATACTGATTATTTATAAGTCGTTCAACAGTTAAACGAAAAATACATGTAAAGAGACATAATGGTCATTTCCTAATTAATGTGTATTTGTATTTAATGAATGATTTTATTAAATACACATTAATTAAATGTCAAATTGTGATATTTAACATATATCATAAATATATATGTATTTGAATATTTAAAGTAAATATAATACATATATTTAAAATATTTGTATTTAAATAATTATTTAATCATTTAATTGTTAAGTAATTAAAGTAATTAAAATATAAATATCTTAAGTTATGATTACTTTAGTTAATGACTTTAGTTGATTAATTTGACTTGTTATAAATCATTAAATGTTATAATGTTCAAATACATAAGTGGATTAGCTTGACTTTAATGAAACAAAAAATAAAATAAAAATCTAGATATTTTATATACTCAAAATTCGGCCAAGGGCATGATTGGAGAGTATAAATTATTTTGTTTCATTTTTCATTCATTAGGTTAAGAATCCAAAATATTACAAAGTGAGTTGAGAGAAAAGTTGAAGAAAAACAAAGAAACTTTTCACCAAAACTTATTTTTGTAAGTTTTTTCTTACTTTCTTCAACTTAGAAATTATTTCTATCATGCTTAGCTTCAACATGTGTTGCTAGGATGTTGTATTTACTCTTTTAGTTTCTAATTAGTTGGTTGTAAACTTGTTTGAAAGACGCTTGCATGTTTGATTTATAAAGTAAGCTTGAAATAGATTCAAAAGCTCACTTTTGATTATTTGATAAATATGTTGCCATTCTAGAGTTTCTAAGCACTCATTGATGACCTAGAAGTGTTCTTGAATTGTTTCATGGTGGTGAGACTTGTTTGGTGTGGTAAAGATTGAATTAAAGTGTTGGATTTAATTAATTTGATTTTATCAATTTGAAGAAATTATAAAATTAGGGTTCTCAACTCTTTCCAAATTTGGGACTTTTTATATATGTGACGTATTATGGTGTGTATATGATGTATATTAATTTTTGGGTTGATTGGATTTGATCTTGACATATTTTGAACAAAAATGGATCAAATTGCAAAAACTGAAAAATTCTGGGTTGTTCGGCAATTTCAAAAAATTTGGGGATTTTATTACAATTTGTTTTTGATGTGTTGGACATGTTGGAAATCATTTTAGAATTGATTTAGAATCATCCAAATTTGTATTTGACAATTTGAGGACTAAAATGAACAAAATACAAAGTTTATCGGTCAAATAATAATTTTCAAGAAATATGATTTGTTGAGTTAAATTTCAGTTTTTAAGTATTGGGTAATTAAATAAATAAGTTTATTTAATTGATCCAAGGAAAATTATTGAAATCAGAAAATTTTGATTTACTGCTTTCGTTGCGTTACCAGATATTCTCTATAAAACCCCAACAAGAAGTTCTCCAACTATTTCAACAAAGGAGAAGTAGATTGGATCTTTTTATCAAGCTTACTAGGTAATGTTTGATCTTCTCCTAAGCTATGTTCTTCATTAGTGAGTTTTCATTAGTGAGACATATAGTGATTAATTATGTATTGGATGCATGATTACATAGCTTAAAGATGAAATACGGCTATTGAATTGTGTTAGGATGCTTTGGAAATATAAACACAATATGCTTGTAATTAGGTCAAATATGTTCATGTTGGACATGAAATAATTATAAGAGTTTGGAACTCTAGATTAAAGCTTAGAGCTATGTCTACCATTCTAGAATCACTTGACCACCTTTGGGTGAACTAGAATTGTTCATGAGATAATTCATAATGGGATTCTAAATTGGTTTGTGTTTTGATTCAAACAAATGTATATATGTATCTTGAACACATGTATGTTAGTTGTATAACATGTGTTGTAGTTAGTTTTGAAGTTAAAATTGGATTTAAGGTGTATTAAACTAATAGGAGAAAATTAGAAGTGTTTAGGATTGATTTGAAGGTTGAAATTGCTCACTGCCCAGGGGAGCATAGCGACACTGACCTTCCAGTGTCGCGACACAGAGCATCAGACATCCGGGCATCGTGACTCTCACCATTGTGTGTCACGACTCCGAGATGTTGAGCTCTCACACATTGCTCTCGCAGATTTGGACTTCGCGACTCTCAATCCTCTGCGTCGCGACACCGAGAGCTGATGAACACTAAAAATTCAGAGGTGGCCGAATTACGTACATATTAGCTAGGCTTATATGAAGAACGTTTCTAAACTTATAGAGTCCCAATATGAAGTGTACTCGTTGAGCACTTGGGTAGCCAATTAATTTTGATAAAGATAATATTCGATATTATAATTATCAACTAAGATAATCAAGTGTTATTGGATAACATTAATTATTTACTTTGACCTAATTGGATTAATGAGATTAATTCAATAATAACACAAAGGCTTAATTATAAATTCATAAATATCTCTACCATTTGAGGGTATTTTGGTAATTCCAAATATGTAATTATAGGTGTTTTGGCCTGATTTAATTAGATTAAACCAAAGCAAAAGACATGTAACTAATCCATTAATTAAGCTTTGTCTTGATTTAACTGGATTAAATCAAAGTGGTAGACAAATGTGATTAGTCACACCTAATTATACATATTTGGACAAATTAGATTAAGCCCACATAAAAGTTGATTAGAACTTTTATAAATTTAAAATTACCTAAGTTTTGCTATTGTGGATGCTAGTTTTTGCCTGAGGTCCACAATTGAGAATTTGTAGGTTGGGGGCACTAGCGATCCTGCAAAACAAAGGTAGAGCAAGCGTGAAGGTTACTGCCCACCAGTGTGGTGGGTGCCGTAGGCACTTCGACGCTCAAGTCAGGGATGAAGATGAGTTGTAAATAATGGAAGAGCAAGGCTTGATGTTACCTTGACTTCTGTTGACTATCGTGAGTGCGGTGGCCGGTGTTTAGAGAGTAAGAAGCTTAGAGAGCTCAAACCTGCCCCATCTCGTTTGGATTACCTCATCTATTTATATGCACTTGAGAGATGTGCATATTTAATACATTAATTGTCTGCCCGTTGGATGCTAGGAACGGTTGACCATGAATGAGGGAGTTATGAGTTCGAGCGTTTCGTGGGTTGGCAACTGATGAGTTAGGAGGCCATTTTGGTCAGATATTTTCTTGGGCATGGGCTTGGGAAATAACTTGGACCAATATGGGCTTACAAATGGGTTTTTGGGTTCTTTAGACTGATGAGTGATGAGTGTCAGGCTTCCCTTTGTGCGTGGGCCTGAAAAGGTAATTGGGGCCCAAGTCCATTCTGAGTACTGTTTGGGGGGGGGGGGGTTTGAGGTACATTTGGTATAGGGCCCGAAGAAAAAAGTCAAAAATGCCATTGGCCCAAATTAGGCCCGTACAGTTTGTCCCATACTCTCTAAGTCAAGGAGTCCTTGGCTTGGAGAGTACTTGACCGGCGTAGTCATACACATATAACGCAAGTGAACGTATCGTTCAGGTAGTATAAAAATATCGATCCCACGATGACTTAATTCCTACTATTGTTATTAATTATTAATACTATTTATTTACAGGTATCTAATTAAAGGGAGAAAGGATTGATTGCTTTTGGTTGGTTGAATGTGGATTTTCTTAAATAAAATAAATAAAATAAACAATAGAAAATACTAAGAAAAATAAATAAAAGACATAAAGATCTAGGGTTGTGATTCCACACAATATTATCCTAAAGATGAATTGATTCTCTTATATATGTGTAATAAGTCAGTTTGCTAACCTGTAATACGAAGATATGCAAAAGCCTCTGTCGATGGTCAGATGCAAACACCCAAATAACCCAATTAATCATATGTCTATGTTAACCAAGTTACCTGAATTCATTAAGTTTAAGTTCCAATAGTGGATACCCCCGCCCGACGGTATATGTCTATCCTGTAAGGAAATCTATTAAAGGGTTATCTATCCTCAAGGAAGATCGTGAGCTATCGAATCTAAGGCTGAAACCTAAAATTCATTTTCCAAGTTCATTTTAAGTTTACTACATCAATCTTATTGGTGATCAGACAACAAGAAGCATTAAGCTTAAGATTCGATAAACAAACTAAAGAATTACACAATATATAATTAAATCAATTATTAAGTATGTGAATATTATGTTTCATCACTTCCCTAGAATAAAAATAAAATGCCGGGGGTTAGGGGATCCACATTTAATATTTCATATCTAGGAATCTCACTTATTATAATATATAAATTATTTTATGTTCTACTTTCTCAGGAATTAATAATTTAAACATTTAAAACCAGCCATATAGGTGGTAATCCATTTAGTCCAACTACACCAGCCATATAGGCGGCAATTATCTGTCACATAAAGACCAACCATATAGGCGGTAAAGTAATTTATATTTAAACCGACCATATAGGCGGTAATAAAGTTTGCCATTAATTAATCCGGTTAAATTATAATTTAATTATTATAATTAAGTGAGATCAACCTAGATAATTATATTAAATGTTTCACCTTTTACCCCAGCAGAAATTTAACAGAAAAACATAAAAGAAATGAAAAATAAAATATTAAAATTAAATTAAAAATAAAAATACATAATTTAATTATTACAATAATTTACAAAAATAGATGCAATCCTTAAAAACTAGGAAAAATCCTAAGGAAAGCATGAAAACAAATTAGGTGCAAATGGCTTCAATTTATAGGCATCTGGACAGGCCCGCGTCGCGACGCGCAATTCCTTATTGCGTGGCGACGTGTTGACTGGTCAAACACGTGTGGAATTGTTGACTTGCTAATGTGGCACGCGACTTTGACTGTTGACTGCTGACGTGGCACGCTGTTTCTGTCGGCACAATGAAATGGTGACATGTGGCATTCGACAAATTTCGGTCCACTGAGAAGCTGACACGTGGCGATCGGTGATTGGCTGTTGATGACATGGCGACACATAGCTCGGTGACTCGGTTGGATGCTGACGTGGCTGACACGTGGCAGACACATGGGTGACACGTAGACGACACATGGCTGACACATGTCACACGGTTTATGCGGCCGAATAGGAAGATGACACGTGGCACACATATTGTCGGCACCATGGGATTGTGACACGTGGCACAACACACGTTAGCAGATCTGCTCTGATGTTGACACGTGGCAGACACATGTTAGCACGACACATTTTATCAAATTTCTCAGATTGTGACACGTATCCCCGACGTAGGTTAGCATGAAGCGGCGCACGTTAGACGTCGCAACGCAGAATCTTGCGCGTCGTGACGCGACAAATTACCAAATTGCCATTTTTTGTCCTTTTTCTCTGTTTTTGCCCCAAATCGCTTCCAATGCTTCCTAAACTTTATTTATCTACAAAACAACACAAAAACACATCAAAACGTTCACAAAACCCAAGAAACTATACAAAATATTAGGTTAAATGAGTGGGAAATAGTGATATAATTACCACTCATCACACCCTCAAACCTAACATTTTGCTAGTCCTCGAGCAAAACAACAAAATAAAATAACATAAACATCTTTAAAATAAAATTAAGCTAAGCCACTTTCGTAGGGATCGCAGTTGCATTTAGCATATGCAACAAGCCTTTAAACCCCTAGGTGTCTCTAGTGGACGAGTTGTAGTCTCGTGAGGGCTTACAGTGACGATACCCACAAACGTCAAACTAATGCACACAAAAGCAAAAAGAAAATAAAACTAATGCACACAAAAGGAAAAAGAAAATAAAACTAATGAAATAATAGATATATAAATAACGTCCTTAGAGAATGTCTAGTATCAAAGTTAGAGGAACCTTCAAAACGCATATTTCAACTAAAATCCTTTCTTTTGAACAAAATATCTAAATCAAACTCAAAATGTGTGTGTGAATAATTTTGCAAGCAACTTCAATTCTAAGTTGTCAACTTGGTGATTTCGTCTCAACTCTCAGTAGTTAATGAGTCAAACCAACCTGAGTATCTAAAATTTGTTTTTATTGGACAGTTATGACCCATAGCGTCACTATTTGTACAGATCATGGTGTTGTTGTACAAATTAACTATGTGACAAAGGAAATTACTCTCTTATCATTTGTGATTAGATCACCAAGATGTATAAATGATAGGTGGTCCTTATGATTAGTTCCTGGATTGAGATGATATGAGACAATATCAATCCGCGAAGGTTTAATCATTAAATATCCCTAGTCCGAGTATTATCGAGATCAGACATCGATAATCTGTAAAAGACTAGTATTACACTTTTGCGCATTGTGAGGGCATAACGACATAGTACTCATATATTTGGGTATAGGATACTCATGCAAGTGTAGTAGGAGGTTGTGTTTTACCGATGGTACGGAAAACAGCTTCGCTCTAGATAGACCCCTCAGAATTCCATTGGTAGTATGACTATGTGTCTATGGAAGTCCGAAATCAGGGTAGGTGTATTTGGTCTTAACCTGAGACTTGCACCGCTAATACTTGCGACAATCGATATACTTTAGTTTTAGGTCGTCCAGGGCTTTAACAGGTTCTGTGTACGCCTCTGCTGGGTATATTGAGAATCGTAGTGTGTTGGGTGTGATGTCAAGACGGAAGTATCACTCCAGTCATAGTGGAGATGATGGTCACGTAGGATACGAAACTGATTCTCTTATGTACTGCAGTCATCGTGACAATTTGATTGATTGATTGATTGATGGTAGTTGTTGGGAAAGCTTTAATGCCATTTGAATTTTTGGAAAAAGAAAATGGTAAATGAATTTTAGAAATTAAAAAGTGTATTAGATACACATTTTAGCAACCAACACACATAACTCTCCTCTCTTTCTCTTCATCTCTCTCACGCCCAAAAGGACAGTCTTCTTCCTTCACTGCACAGCCGAGAATGGCAAGAAGAGATAATGAATTTTTATGGCAAAAGTTCCTAATGTGCTAGCACACAATCGGGGTCACGCGAAGGTGATAGGGAACCGTACACGTGAGCATGGAATCACACAAAGCTTGGAGCTTGGAGGGATCACCATTTCCGAATTTTGGAGAGCCCAAAACAGTGGACTGCCGTGACTTCAAGGAGGACAAAAAAGAATTTTTTTTGTTCTTCGTTGCATCGCTCAACCGATCATTGTGAGTATTTCGCAACTTCCTTTTATGTATTCATATATGTTTCTTGCTTGATTCGATCCTCGGGACTTAGAGATTCGCCAACAATGGTATCAGAGCCAGTAAAAGCATGAAACTTGAATTTAGGATTAAAATTCGGTAAATTGAATTTGAGCATGATTTGGTTAAATTGTTTGATTACGTATGCTTAAATGATGTTGTATTGAAGTTTGATTGGATCAATTTCATGATATATTGTTTGGAACAATTTTGCCCAAAATTATTGGCTTGGCCGAGAATATGATAGCCCTAATGTCTTGGAATTTTTGATTTTTGATTCATTGGATGACTTGAAATCAATTGGGAATGTTGATTTAATGTTGAATTGGATTTAATTGGATTGAATTCGAATTGGACATAATTAACCCTACCATTGCCGAGACTTTGAAGCATGAAAATGGGTTTGATTTTTGTTAAAATGTGTTGGACATGTTTTAATGTTAATAAGCATAATTAATTAGGCTAATTTGTGTTTTGGAAATATTGATTTGGGTGATTAATTATGGCATTACACTTTGTTTAATTAAATATGAAATTTGGAATTTTTGTAATTTAATTAAGTTGGGCTTAAATTGGATTTGGGCTTGTAATGTTGTAATTGGGCTTATTGGGCTTGGTTGTACCAAGATTGGTTTAGGAAAATTGGTTGGATCCAATTGGGCCCAAAACCATTTCCATAAAGTCCAATTATGACTTAATGGACCTTAATGTATTAATTGGGCCTAATGGGCCTAAATTGGTTTATAGGCAAATAAAGGTGATTCCTTTAAATGGGCTTTAGTCTTTGGGTTTGACCCAAGTTGACCAAAAGTCTATGCCTTATGAAATCAATTAAAAGCCCATTGGACTTTAATTAAATTAACATTGGATGTTAATCGGGCTTTGAGACCCGTAACGATTAAATTTGAAATTTAAGTCGTAAAGGTTCGTTAATAAAGTGTAATATTTAATTTGGAATTAAATAGTGGATTAGTATTAAATACAAATTGAATTGGATTTAATTTTGTAGTTTAATATAATTCAAGAATTTGTACTTTGAGTACTTATTCGCAAAACGAGTTTGACTCGCGCAAAATCAAATCGTTGTTTGAACATTGGATGGTCATTAATTATCAGATTAATTAATTGGATTAGATTGATTGATAACATGCTTGTGTGAATACATGGTTGCGATGCATGAATAATGTATATCGGATGGATATTAGATGGGTGGGGCAATTTTGGAAATTATTGTAATAAATTTAGAATTTATTAATTGGACCTGCGTGTCCAGCCTATTACCTCATTACTCTATGTATTTCTCTTCTCACCTATTCCCCTCAATATAAATTAGGTTTCTTTAGAAGTGTTATGTAACAGGTAGAAGTAATACTTGTGCTAGCGGGAGAGAGGAAAGCGAGAGATTTGTTCTAGGAACAATGTGTTAAGTATCCATCCGCATATCATTATTATTTTATTTACGCGCCCTATTATGTGTTTAGAATGCATGTTTAAGGGTGTATGATGATGAAACCTTAATAAAGATAATAAATTGGTTGCCAATTTGCACGCGAAAAACCCTCACAAAATATTAAACGTTTTCCTTCCATTGAGTGATTCTTACTCAAGATCTAAGACTGGCATTGGTTTGTTGGCCAAAGTCAAGACCTTTGTCCGTCGATGATGTGTTTGAATCACGAGAGCTTTGTTCTATATTGGTGTATTGTCCAAGTTGTGGTTTGTTGGCCAAAGTCAAGACCACTTCTTGTCCATCGACATTGATTACGAAGCTTTCCATAGTCAATGGGTTCCGCTTAACTGCGATCACTAAGTTTGTGGTGCCAAAGCCAAGGCTTAGTTGATTCAGAGGAAAAAGGTTAGGCAATATATTGGATATATTTGCATATATAAGATATATGTTTCGGACTTGGATGTCCCCCTACTGGATCTAGGAATTGGATGGGATCCAATTGATCTTAGAGATCTACCTAGTTAATTATCATACAATTTGTTGGCCAAAGTCAAGATTGTGTGATATTTAACGGGATCCTAGCCCACTAGGAAACACGGTTTCCCAAGTACTCGACAGAGGGTTAGAGGCTCGCCGAAAAATAGTGGGAGGCAAGTATTAAATTTGCAATATTCGTTTAGTAACTTGCCATACGCGCTCATTTCAAATATTACGTCAAATAAATTAAATGTTAGTTGGACTAATATTTAATTGTTGTTTTAATAAAACAGTTGGACTGTATTCAAACTATTTTAATTAATTATAGTTGATTTTATAATTGGATTATAGTAATCAATATAATTGAATTTAACCTATTAAATTATAGTTGATTATATAGTTGGACTATAGTTATCATTATAATAAATAGTTCCTGAAATCGTTGATTAAATAGTTGGACTATTAGAATCAAGATAAAATTGAAAGATTAGTGTTTAAAACATAATCCTGGGGAAAATGTATTTAAACGACTTTAATTTTCGAATTGGGAATAAAATTTCAGGATGGTCATGGAAACTAATAAGTTACTTTATTTGATAAAATAACATATTAGGCCTAAGCCCGGAGTTAAGCAAATAGTAGAGCATGATATTTGGAATATTCATGTGATGATAACTTTAGTGCTTAATCCATTAAGCTTGCCGCATAGACTCCTTAATTTCTTAATCAGAACTAAGGATTAGATCCTTAAAGTATGATAATGAAATTGAAGGATCTTCATAGATCTATTTTAGATCTTAGAAGTTCTAAATTGCAATAGTAAACTCTTGGAGAGTTAATGGCTATTCTCAATGAGACAAAGCCAAAAGTTTGCAATAAGGCAAGAAGCGCAAGGCGCACCTTATTTCGATATTCTAAAAGCCGAGGCTAGGCCAAAGGCTTTTGTAGTGTGAAAAGGGCAAAGGCAAAAATCATTACAGTCTTCTGGGAAGATAAAGGACATATCCCAAAATGTCTGCCTAAATTGTGGCAAACGGGATCGCGGAAGAGTGACTGCCGTTTGAACAAAGCAGACATGAAGGAATTGAAGAATGAGCAAGGCTCTGACTTCAAATATGTTTGTCATATATATGTTCAATACTAGTATTAAAATTGGATTTTAAATACTTAGTGTGGTACGTAAATATGTACTGTTGTGCAGAATCTGCTGTAAGCAGGATACTGACTTCAATTGAGATTTATCTGTGAATCGGAAATGAGACGATAGTCGCTGTTTTAACCGTAGATACCTAAGTTTAGGAACTACCTTTCGGGTGTGTACTTAAATTAGGAAACTGTTAAAATGTAACTAGTTTGACTAGAAACATTATCTCTATATCAGAGTTTAACTCGTTGCGGGTATACCTTTATATTCTAGAACACTAAAGTGTTTTATTTTATAAAGATGATATTGAGATAAACACATTAGATGTGAATAACAGCATTTATATTTTGAATATAAATAAATCTAAAACGTATAACATGACAAACAAATAGCTCAAACTGATTTGATCAGATAAAACTTAAATGTGGCATTGTTGTCTGGGACACAATTAAACAAGACTCCTATATCCACACTTTTGAAGAGTGGATACTAGGACAAATTTGATTCTATTCAAATAAAGTCTACGAATCTAGTTTATTGGGCAAAGTGCCTAAAACACCTTTACTTGGTAAAAGTGCAAAATGCCACCGATCTGTTAGCCCTAGTGTTGGACAGTTATGACCCATAGCGTCACTGTTTGTAAAAGACATTGTGTTTTTGTACAAAATTAACTATGTTGTAATGAAATTGCCTTTTACCGTTTTGTAATTTATTTACTTTGATATAAAATGGTAAAAGTCCTTATGATTAGTTCCGGATTGAGATGATATGAGACAGTATCAATCCATAAAGGTTTAATCATTAAATATCCATAGTCGTAGTATTATCGAGATTGGACATCGATAATGCGGAATTGACTAGTATTGCACTTGTGCGCGTGTGAGTGAGGGAATAACGACATAGTTCTCATATATTTAAGTATTGAATACTTATGCAAGTGCGATAGGAGGTTGTGTTTTACTGATGGTACGGAAAACAGCTTCGCTCTGGATAGACCCCGCGGAATCCCATTGGTAGTATGTATATGTGTCTATGGGAGTCCGCTTCAGGGTAGGTGTATTTGGTCTCAACCTAAGACTTGCATCGCTAGTACTTGCGACAATCGATAAACTTTGGTTTTGGTCGTCCAGGGCTTTAACAGGTTCTGTGTACGCCTCTTCTGGGTTTATTGAGAATTGTAGTGTATTGGATGTGATGTCAAGACGAAAGTATCACTTCAGACATATGGAGATGATGATCACGCAGGGATTCAGAACTGGTTCTCTATTGTGTTGCAACCATTGGGATAATATGACAAGGTCATGATTATCCGATTCAAAGAGACTAGTTGCTTGATATCCGATATGTGCCTCGTACGGGGTAGACACTATTCCAGCCCCAGGCCTTGCACGTGACATCCGATACTGGATCGCAATACACAATACTACGGTATACTACGCCTAATATAGATCGTATATTCCATTAAGAATATTTCTGGAGAATTGGGTAGGCATGGCGCTTTGCTAGAAGCCAACCTTGTCTCGTAAATCGGTAAAAATGTAGTACGAGGTAGGCACGTGTTCGGATAGTCCGACGACCGTATTTACTACCAACATATCCAGGGATCTCTTGAGTCACTTCCCGAAGATTCACCGATGACGTATGATTCGAGCATGATTAATCTGGGATTAATCGCGGAGACACTTTATCTTGGATAAAGTACTATTTGAAGAGAGAGAGATTATTTTGGAATTAATCGACAAAATGATATATTCGATATATTAAACGAAATTGGATTTCTACGCGGAATTAAAATTGGATTTTAATTCGGGCAAACGAGTTAATTTAGAATTAATTCGTTAGCGATGTGAATAGTAATTTCACTAGGCATAATTATTTAATTACGTCGCGACGGAAGTTTGTTAATTCGGAATTAGCGAAACCGAGCCCAGAAGTGTTTGCGGGCCCACTCACATTTTGAATTCGAGTGGGGCCCACAAGTCACATCGCGAGTCACATCACTTGTCATTAATTTGTGATAGATGTCAAAGTCACTTTTTGAGAGTGACATGCTGTCACTATTCATGATGCAAGTTGTTGAGATCATTTATTACTATTTTGGAGCCAAAATTGGCTTTGACTTTTTGTAAACTAATACCAAACATTTGGTAATGGTTTTTCATTCATTCATACAGTTTTCTGAAAACAAAGATTGAAAAACAAAACAGAACTCTCTCTCTCTCTCCATTTCTTGCATTACCGTGAGCTCCATCAAGGTGAAGGAAGATTGGATTTTCTTTCATATTTTGCTAGCACATTCAAAGTATTAAACAAGGTGATAGGGAAGCTTATCTTAGAGCATGGATTTCCATTAAATCTTGGAGCTTGTTCATCATCTTCATCAACAAAATCCCTTGGCCGAATCTTGGAGCTTCTTGGAAGAAAAGTTTATGTTGAGCATCAAATCCAATCCGATCAATGTAAGTGTGTTTCCGCCACTTTTCTTTATTGTCTTCATTCTATTTCATGGCTTAATATGATCTTGGGACATCAATAGAAACCAAAAATGGTATCATGGAGCCTTGTTTGAGCATGAAATATTTTAGGGTAAAATTTGGGTAAATTAATTTTGAGCATGTTTTGAATAAATTACTTGTTTGAGCATGCTTATGGATGGATGACTTTGAGTTGTTTATGATCAATTTTGTGAAAAACTAATTGGATGAATTTTTCCCCAAAAATGAGGCATGGCCGAATCTTGTAGTTACCCTAAAGTCTTGGTATTTTTTGTTTTGATGATCATTGGATGACTTGAAACGAATTGGAAATGTCGATTTGTAATTCGATCGGATTGAAAAACGAAATCGGACAAAAATCCTTACCTTGGCCGAGAACAAATTAGCATGTATGGACTTAATTTTTGATTCAAGAATGTTGGACATTAGTTGAACAAATAGGATACATAATTAATTGGTTAAATTGTATTTTGGAAATATTGATTTAGTTAATTAATTGATGTATTACACTTTAATTAATTAAGTTATAAAATTTGGAATTTTAAAATTTGGTTAATTGGGCTTGAAAATATTATATTTGGGCATAATGGGCTTGGTTGGGCCAAGTTGGTTTAGGCCAATGGATTGGATCCAAATTGGGCCTAAATCATTCCATTAAGTCCAAATATAATAAATGGTCTTTAAAAGTTTAATTGGGTCTTATGGGCTAAAATTTGTTTTTTTGGCATATGAGGGTGATTCCTCAATTGGGCTTGGTAATTGGGTTTGACCCATATTGACCAAAGCCCAAGCCTTATAAAATCAATTGAAAGCCCATCGGACTTTAATTAAACGAACATTGGATGTTAGTTGGGCTTTGAGACCCGATAAGATTAGATTTGGAATCTTAGTCGTTAAAGCGCATTAAAAGGTGTAGATATTTAATTTGGAATTAAATACATGAATTAGTATTGAATACGAATTAACTTAGATTTAACAAGTAGTTCGATATAATTGAAGAATTCGTACTTAAGTACTTATTCTCAAACGAGTTGGACTCGCGCAAATCAAATCATTGTTTGAACATTGGATGATCACTAATATTCAAAGATAATTAATTTGATTAGTTTGATTGAATAAAATGCTTGAATGAATACATGGATGTGATGTATGAATAGCGTATATCAGATGGATATTAAAAGGGAAAGGGCAATTTTAGAAATTGTTGTAAATTCAGAATTTATAAATTGGACCTGCGTGTCCAGCCTTCTCTCTCATTATTTCTTTGTATTCTCTTCTCACCTAATTCCCCTCAATGTTAATGAGGTTTCTCTTATTGTATTATGTAATTGGGTAGAAGTAGAATAGTGCTAGCTGGGGAGAGGAAATTGAGCGATTTGTTCTAGGAACAATCTGTTTAAATATCCATCCGCATATCGTTATTAGTTTACTTTCCGCACCTTATTATGCTTTTAGAAATGCATGCTTAAGGGTGTATGATGAGACCTTAACAAAGATAATAAATCGGTTGCCAATTACGCGAAAAACCCTCAAAGCATATTAAGCGTTATTTCCTTCCGTTGAGTGATTCTTACTCAATATCCAAAGTTGGCATTGGTTTGCTGGCCAAAGTCAAGACCTTTGTCAATTGCGGATGTGTTTGAATCATGAGAGTTTTGTTCTATATCGGTGTCTTGTCCAAGTCTTGATTTGTTGGCCAAAGTCAAGATCACTTCTTGTCCATCGACATTGATTACGAAGCTTTCCATGTCAATGGGTCCCGCTTAACTGGAATCATTAAGCTTGTTGTGCCAAAGCCAAGGCTTAGTTGATTCAGAGGAGAAAGGTTAGGAAAATATATTGGATATATTGGCATATATACTATATATATGTTTCGGACTTGGATGTCCACCTACCGGATCTAGGAATTGGATTAGATCCAATTGATCTTCGAGATCTACCTAGTTAAATATCATACAGCTTGTTGGCCAAAGTCAAGGTTGTGTGTTATTTAACGGGATCCTAGCCCACTAGGAAACTGGGTTTCCCGAGTACTCGACAGAGGGTCAGAGGCTCGCCGAAAAATAGTGGGAGGCTAGTATTGAATTTGCAATTTCATTCAGATACTTAGCTTTACGCGCTTTCATATTATTTTGTCAAAATTATTTTATTAGTTGGACTAATATAATGTTATTTTTCTTGTAACGGTTAGACTGTACCCATATATCGTTGATTAGATAGTTAGACTATCGTAATCAAGATGACAGGAAATGGAAATGTCCGAGACATTATCATGGGTGAAAATGTCTTCAAGGGCACGAACTTTGCCGATTGGGAAATGAATCTGAGGATAGTCCTTGGAGCCGAGAGGCTGCTATATACTATACAGAGACCTCTTGGGCCTAAGCCCAAACCTGATCAGTTACTTGAGCTGGAGCTTTGGAAGACTCACAGCGATGATAATGATACTGCTCAGTCTATTATGCTTGCTGCTATGACTCAGCATTTCCATCGACAGAACAGGGACTTGGATCCCTATAACATGTTGGCGAGGTTGCACGATCTTCACCGATCTAACCGAAGGTCGCAGAGATATGAGTTAGTGAAGAAGCTCTTCCATTCACGTATGTCAGAAGGCATGTCTGTTGAGTCCCATGTGGCACAGATGATTGCTGACATAGATGAGCTGGCTAAGATGGGGATAGTCTTAGAGGCTGAGATTACCATAGATATGATCTTGCAATTTCTCCCCGACACTTGGAAACAGTTCATCATAAGCTATAACCTGATGAACACTGATGATACTCTTGGAGAGTTGTTTTCAATTCTCAAGGAAGCTGAAAAGGAGATGCTTAAGGGCAACAAACGCGAGGCGCACTTTGTTTCGACACCTCAGACACCGAGGGCTGGGCCCATGGCGACTGGAGGTGTGACGAAGAAGAAGCATAAAAGAAAGGGCAAGGCCAAATCGTCAAAGGCTTTTGGGAAGCCTAAGGACAAATCTCAGGATGTTTGCCTCCAGTACGACAAGCGGGGTCACTGGAAGCGTGACTGCCGTGAGTACAAGGCGCTCTAGAAGGAGATTAAAGCGGGCAAGGCACTGGCTTCAGGTATGTTTGTTATTGAGATAAACATGACTATTTCTAGTTTTAAAAATTGGATTTTTGATTCTGGTTGTGGTACTCACATATGTACTGATGTGCAGGATCTGTGGATTAGCAGGAGATTGGCCTCAGGGGAGATTGATCTACGCGTCGGAAATGAGGCACCAGTCGCCGTTTTGGCCGTTGGCACTTTTGTTTTGGAACTGCCATCGGGGCATGTACTTGAACTTCATGATTGTTATTATGTACCTAGTTTGACTAGGAATATTATTTCTGTATCTATGTTAACCCAATGTGGGTATACTTTTGTATTCAGGAACACTGGGTGTTTTGTGTATAAAAATGATGTAGAAATTTGCATTGCTGTTGCAAATAATGGTCTTTATATTCTGAATATAAATCAATCTCAAACATATAATATAACAAACAAAAGGCTTAAAATGAGTAATAAAGAGGAAACTTATATGTGGCACTGTCGTCTGGGACACATAAACAAGACTCGCATATCCACACTTTCGAAGAGTGGGTACTTGGACTGATTTGATCCAAATTCATTTGACGTCTGCGAATCTTGCTTATTAGGCAAAATGCCTAAATCACCTTTTAGTGGTAAAGGTGAACGAGCCAACGAACTGTTAGCCCTCGTTCATAGTGACGTATGTGGCCCATATCTAGCCAGGCTAGAGGTGGATATGAATACTTCGTAACCTTTACGGATGATGCATCGTGATCGTGTTATGGTTATGTGTATCTTATGAGACACAAGTCGGAAACTTTTGAGAAATTCAAACAGTTTCGACACGAAGTAGAAAAACAGACCGGAAAAGTATAAAGACATTACGGTCGGACCGTGGTGGCGAACACTTGAGCAATGAGTTTATAGATTACTTGAAAGAATATGGTATTCTTTCACAGTGGACTCCTCCTGGAACACCGCAATTAAACAGTGTGTCCGAATGGAGAAAACGAACTTTGTTGGACATGGTAAGGTCTATGATGAGTCGCACTGAGCTACCTGTTTCCTTCTGGGGATATGCATTAAACAATGCAATTCTTATTTTGAATAAGGTTCCGTCAAAGTCTGTACAACAGACACCATATGAGATATGGACAGGAAAGAAACCGGGTTTCTCATTCCTGAAGATTTGGGGATGCTGGGCATACGTCAAACGTTTGGAAGGTACCAAAATTGAACCCAAATCGGATAAATGCCTATTCGTAGGATATCCTAGGGAAACCAAATGATATTACTTCTATCACCCACGAGAGAACAAATTATTTGTTGCTCTACATGCAGTTTTCCTTGAGAAGGAATTCCTAAATGTAGTGGTTAGTGAAGGGAAATTAGAACTCAATGAAAATTGGAGTGATACTGTTCCTGGCATAGAATCCTCAACGGAACAAGAATAGTCCATCCAGGATGTGACTGTACCACAATCTTCTATTACACAAGGACCGCATAGGTCGGAGAGAGTCAGGAAACAACCTGAGAGGTATGGGTTTCTGATCTCACCTCATGTAGATATTAATCTTATTGAGGATAACGAACTAGCTACGTATGAGAAAGCGATACAAGATATCGATTCCGATTTATGGCAAGAAGCCATGAAGTCCGAAATGGATTCCATGTACACCAACCAAGTTTGGACACTGGTTGATGCACCAGAAGGCGTAAAGCCTGTTGGTTGCAAATGGGTCTTCAAGAAGAAGACCGACATGGATGGTAACGTACAAACGTACAAAGCTAGGCTTGTAGCGAAGGGGTATCGTCAACGACATGGTGTCGATTACGATGAAACTTTCTCACCCGTTGCCATGATTAAATCCATTCGGATAATGCTTGCAATTGCTGCATATTTCGATTACGAGATATGGCAGATAGATGTTAAAACTGCTTTCCTTAACGGAAACCTTTTGGAGGATGTTTATATGCAATAGCCTGATGGTTTTATCGTGCCTAGACTTGCAAACAAGGTTTGTAAGTTAAATCGGTCCATTTATGGACTGAAGCAAGCATCACGGTCATGGAACCAACGTTTTGATGAGATCATAAAAGAATATGATTTCATTCAAAACGAAGATGATCCTTGTGTATATAAGAAGGTTAGTGGGAGAGCACTGACTTTTATTGTCCTTTATGTTGACGATGTATTGCTTATAGGCAATGACATTCCCATGTTAACGTCGGTGAAAGCTTGGCTTTCATTAAAATTCTCCATGAAAGATCTGGGAGAAGCAGCCTTTATTTTGGGAATAAAGATCTACCGGGATAGATCTAGAAAGCTGCTTGGACTCTCCCAGAGTAAATATATTGACAAAGTGTTGAAGAGATTCAACATGGATCAGTCAAAAGGGGACTGTTGCCAGTGTCACATGGTGTCTATCTATCTAAGGACATGTGTCATAAAACTCAAGATGAGAGAGACAACATGAGTCGGATACCGTTCGCCTCGGCAGTCGGATCGATCATGTATGCCATGATATGTACGCAACCTGATGTCTCATATGCTTTGAGCATGTGTAGTCGATATCAGGCCGATCCAGTTGAAGGTCACTGGATGGCGGTTAAGAATATCCTTAAGTATCTTAGACGAACTAAGGATGCTTTCCGAATCTATGGAGATGGAGAACTTGAGGTAACTGGGTATAACGATGCAAGTTTCAAAACCGATAAAGACGACTGCAAGTCGTAATTCGGGTACATATTTTGTTTGAATAACGGAGCAATGAGCTGGAAATCTTCCAAGCAAGAGACTGTTGCCGATTCAACAACAGAAGCGGAGTACATTGCTGCAGCTGAAGCAGTAAAAGAAGCAGTTTGGATCTGAAAATTCCTAATTGGATTAGGAGTAGTTCCGTTAGCAGCTGAGCCCGTTCCATTGTATTGTGACAATAACGGGGCTATAACGCAGGCTAAGGAATCGCAGTCTCATCAACGATCCAAGCTTGTTCTTCGATGTTTCCATCTGATTCAAGAGATCATACATCGTGGCGATGTGAAGGTCGAGAAGGTCGCATCAGATGACAATATGGCCGATCCGATGACGAAAGCTATTCCTCAGTAAAAGTTTGAGCGACATGTACATAGTTCAGGTATTAGATGCTTGAGTGACTGGCTATAGGCCAAGTGGGAGATTTTTGGACAGTTATGACCCATAGCGTCACTGTTTGTAAAAGACATTATGTTTTTGTACAAAATTAACAATGTTGTAATGAAATTGCCTTTTACCGTTTTGTAATTTATTTACTTTGATATATAAATGGTAAAAGTCCTTATGATTAGTTCCAGATTGAGATGATATGAGACAGTATTAATCCATAAAGTTTTAATCATTAAATATCCATAGTCGTAGTATTATCGAGATTGGACATCGATAATGCGGAATAGACTAGTATTGCACTTGTGCGCGTTGTGAGGGCATAACGGCATAGTTCTCACATATTTAAGTATTGGATACTTATGCAAGTGCGATAGGAGGTTGTGTTTTACCGATGGTACGGAAAACAGCTTCGCTCTGGATAGACCCCGCGGAATCCCGTTGGTAGTATGTATATGTGTCTATGGGAGTCCGCTTCAGGCTAGGTGTATTTGGTCTCATCCTGAGACTTGCATCGCTAGTACTTGCGAAAATCGGTAAACTTTGGTTGGTCTTCCAGGGCTTTAATAGGTTCTGTGTACGCCTCTTTTGGGTTTATTGAGAATTGTAGTGTATTAGATGTGATGTCAAGACAGAAGTATCACTTTAGACATATGGAGATGATGATCACGCAGGGATTCAGAACTGGTTCTCTATTGTGTTGCAACCATCGGGATAATATGACCAGATCATGATTATCCGATTCAAAGAGACTAGTTGCTTGATATCTCGTACGGGGCAGACACTATTCCAGCCCCAGGCCTTGCACGTGACATCTGATACTGGATCGCAATACAAAATACTACGGTATACTACGCCTGATATAGATCGTATATTCCATTAAGAATTTTTCTGGAGAATTGGGTAGGCATGGCGCTTTGCTAGAAGCCAACCTTGTCTCGTAAATCGGTAAAAATGTAGTATGAGGTACGCACGTGTTTCGATAGTCCGACGACCGTATTTACTGCCAACATATCCAGGGATCTCTTAAGTCGCTTCCCGAAGATTCACCGATGACGTATGATTCGAGCATGATTAAATCTGGGATTAATCGCGGAGACACTTTATCTTGGATAAAGTACTATTTGAAGAGAGAGAAAGATTAATTTGGAATTAATCGACAAAATGATATATTCGATATATTAAACGAAATTGGATTTCGACGCGGAATTGAAATTATATTTTAATTAGACAAACGAGTTAATTTAGAATTAATTCGTTAGCGACATGAATAATAATTTCACTAGGCATAATTATTTAATTACGTCGCGACGGAAGTTTGTTAATTCGAAATTAGCGAAACCGAGCCCGGAAGTGTTTGCGGGCCCACTCGCATTTTGAATTCGAGTGTGGCCCACAAGTCACATCGCGAGTCACATCACTTGTCATTAATTTGTGATGGATGTCAAAGTCACTTTTTGAGAGTGACATGCTGTCACTATTCATGATGCAAGTTGTTGAGATCATTTATTACAAATTTGGAGCCAAAATTGGCTTTGACTTTTTTAAACTAATACCAAACATTTGGTAATGGTTTTTCATTCATTCATACGGTTTTTGGAAAACAAAGATTGAAAAACAAAACAGAACTCTCTCTCCTCTATTTCTTGCATTACCGTGAGCTCCATCAAGGTGAAGGAAGATTGGATTTTCTTTCATCTTTTGCTAGCACATTCAAAGGATTAAACAAGGTGATATGGAAGCTTATCTTAGAGCATGGATTTCCATTAAAGCTTGGAGCTTGTTCATCATCTTCATCAACAAAATCCCTTGGCCGAATCTTGGAGCTTCTTGGAAGAAAATTTTATGTTGAGCATCAAATCCAATCCGATCAATGTAAGTGTGTTTCCGCGACATTTCTTTATTGTATTCATTCTATTTCATGGCTTAATATGATCTTGGGACATCAATAGAAACCAACACCTAGTTCATAGTGAAGCTAGTGGGCCCATATCTAGCTAGGCTAGAGGTGGATATGAATGTTTCATGACCTTCATGGATGTGGCATCGCGTTATGGTTATATGTGTTTCTTTTGAAACATAAATCGGAAACTTTTACAGTTTCGACACGAAATAGACAAACAGATCGGCTAAAGTATAAAACCATCACGGTTGGACCATGATGAAAATAATTAAGAAATAAGTTTCTCATATACTTGAAAGAGTATAGTATTCTTTCAATGAGGACTCCTTCCGGAACACGTCATCATGACGGTGTGTCTGAACGGATAAACCGAATTTTGTTAGACATGATAAGGTTAATCATGAGTCGCTCTGAGATACCATTTCATTCAACGGATAAGCATAGACATTGCAAAAATTATTTAGAATAAGGTTCCATGAAAATCTATTTGACAGACTTCATATTAGATATGAACAGGAAAGAAACTGGGTTTTCTCATTCCTGAAGATTTGGGAATGCTAGGCATAAGTTTGGATGATACCAAACTAAAACCCAAATTGGATAAGTGCCTAAGTTGTGGGTTATCCTAAGGAAACCAAAAGTATAGTACTTATATAACTCACTAGAGAACAATGTAATTGTTGCTCACCATGCGGTTTTCCTAAGAGGAATACCGATATTCAGTGGTAAGTGGGAGGAAAGTAAAACTCGATGAAAATCAGAGTAATACTATTCCCAGCACTGATTCCTTAATGGAACACAAATAGTTCATCAGGGATGATACTATACCAGTAATCTTCGAATACACAAGAACCACGTAAGTCGGAGAGAGTCAGAAAATAACATGGGGTATGGGTTTCTGATCTCACCTCATAAAGATGTCAATCTTATTGAGGAATACGAACTGACTACGTATGAGGAAGTGATACGAGGTATCGACTCTCTATTATGGCAAAGTGCCATGATATCCGAAATGGATTCCATGTATTCCAACCAAGTTTGGATACTAGTTGATGTACCGCAAGGCATTGTGCCTATTGGTACTATATAAGTCTTCAAGGAAGACATACATGGAAGGCAACATACCAACGTACTAAGCTAGGCTTGTAGCGAAAAGGTATCGTTATCAACATTGTGTCGATTACGATGAAACCTTTTAACTGTTGCCACGGTAAATCCATTTGGATAATGCTTGCTGATGCTACATGTTTCATTAATGAAATATGACAGCTAAACGTCAAAATCGCTTTCCTTAACAGAAACCTTTTGGAGAATGTTTACAACATCCTGACGGTTTTTTCGTACCATAACAAGCAAACTAGGTTTGCAGGTTATTCGATCCATGGATGGATTGAAGCAACCATAGCGTTCTTGGAATTATCGTTTTGATGCAATCATAATGGTGTATGATTTAATTCAAAACGAAAATGATTCTTGTGTAGTAGGAGGTTAGTGGGAGCGCACTAACAATGAATGTCCTAAGTAATAATGACATGTCATTTCTTGGAAATGATATTCCCATAATACAATCAGTGAAAGCTTGGCTTTCGAGAAAATTCTTCGTCGAATCTAAGGCTGAAACCTAAAATCCATTTTCCAAGTTCATTTTAAGTTTACTACATCAATCTTATTGGTGATCAGCAACAAGAAGCATTAAGCTTAAGATTCAATAAACAAACTAAAGAATTACACAATATATAATTAAATCAATTATTAAGTATGTGAATATTGTGTTTCATCACATCCCTAGAATAAAAATAAAATGCCTGGGGTTAGGGGATCCACATTTAATATTTCATATCTAGGAATCTCACTTATTATAATATATAAATTATTTTATGTTCTACTTTCTCAGGAATTAATAATTTAAA
This sequence comes from Zanthoxylum bungeanum, assembly GCA_019454045.1. Taxonomy (NCBI): domain Eukaryota; kingdom Viridiplantae; phylum Streptophyta; class Magnoliopsida; order Sapindales; family Rutaceae; genus Zanthoxylum; species Zanthoxylum bungeanum. Next base: position 55,709 of record SKCR01041580.1, read on the forward strand.
CATTTAAAACCATCCATATAGGCGGTAATCCATTTAGTCCAACTACACTAGCCATATAGGCGGTAATTATCTGTCACATAAAGACTAGCCATATAGGCGGTAAAGTAATTTATATTTAAACCGACCATATAGGCGGTAATAAAGTTTGCCATTAATTAATTCGGTTAAATTATAATTTAATTATTATAATTAAGTGAGATTAACCTAGATAATTATATTAAATGTTTCACCTTTTACCCCAACGAAAATTTAACTGAAAAACATAAAAGAAATGAAAAATAAAATATTAAAATTAAATTAAAAATAAAAAGACATAATTTAATTATTGCAATAATTTATAAAAATAGATGCAATCCTTAAAGACTAGGAAAAATCCTAAGGAAAGCACGAAAACAAATGAGGTTGAAATGGCTTCAATTTATAGGCATCTGGACAGGCCCCCGTCGCGACGCGGCAACGTGTTGACTGGTCAAACACATGTGGAATTGTTGACTTACTGATGTGGCACGCGGCTTTAACTGTTGACTACTGACGTGGCACGCTGTTTCTGTCAGCATAATGAAATGGTGACACGTGGCACTTGACAGATTTCGATCCACTGATAAGCTGACACGTGGCGATCGGTGATTGGCTGTTGATGACGTGGCGACACATGGCTCGGTGACTCCGTTGGATGCTGACATGGCTGACACGTGGGCGACACGTAGACGACCCGTGGCTGACACATGTCATGCGGTTTATACGGCTGAATAGGAAGCTGACACGTGGCATGCGTATTGTCGGCACCATGGGATTGTGACATGTGGCACGATATACATTAGCAGATCTGCTCTGATATTGACACGTGGCAGACGCATGTTAGTACGGCACATTTTAGCAAACTTCTCAGATTGTGACACGTATCCCCAGCGTAGGTTAGCATGAAGCGGCACACGTTAGACGTCGCAACGCCAAAGCTTGTGCGTCGCGATGCGACAAATTACCAAATTGCCATTTTTTGTCATTTTTCTCTGTTTTGGCCCCAAATCGCTTCCAATGCTTCCCAAACTTTATTTATCTACAAAATAACACAAAACACATCAAAACATTCACAAAACACAAGAAACTATACAAAATATTAGGTTAAATGAGTGGGAAATAGTGATATAATTACCACTCATCAGTACTTGACGCGTGTCATCTGAGGCGAGACCATAGGATATAGGTGTACCTGAGCGTTGATGATGTCTATCGATTGAACCAAACGAATGCCATGTTGTGAGATTGACTCTAATGAGCCATTGGGGATGTTCCCAGTTGAAAGAACTTGATGAAGTTCAGGATCATGAACTTGACTCTACATGAGCCATTGGGGATGTACCCAGTCGACTGAACAAGTTTGAAGGTCATGTTAATCACCACTCTACTGACCAAAGGACCAGTGGAGTCTTTAATATCTTCTAGACCAGATGGAGGCCAGGTCTTCATTTGACTCGACATGAGTCTATGAAGTATGTCATCGGTCGACTGAACCAGATGAAGGTTCTGGATATTATTCATACGACATTGTCATTTGGACTGAGACTAGTCCAGGTCTTCGTTTGACTCGACATGAGTCTATATGGGATTTCCCATGTCGACTAAACCAGATGATGGTTCAGGGTATTATTCATACGACATTGTCGTTTGGACTAAGCTTAGTCAAGGTCTTCATTTGACTCGATGTGAGTCTATGAGGGATGTCCCCTGTCGGCTGAACCAGATGATGGTTCAGGAGTTAATTCATATGACATTTTCGTCTGGCCTGAGAGTAGTCCAAGTCTTCATTTGACTCGACGTGTGAGTCTATGAGGGATGTCCCTTGTCTACTGAACCAGATGATGGTTCAGGAGTAATTATATGACATTGTCGTCTGGCTGGCCTGAGAGTAGTCAAGGTCTTCATTTACCGACGTGAATCTATGAGGGATGTCCCCTGTCGACTAAACCAGATGAAGGTCAGGATAATCTTCATACTATGGGTCAAAGGACCAGGGAAGTCTTCAATATCGTCTGGACCAGATGAAGGCCAGGTCTTGAACTTTACTCTACATGAGCCACATGGAATATTCCCAATCGACTGAACCAGGTGAAGGTCAAGCTAATCTCCACACTACTGGTCAAAGGACCATGAGAGTCTTCAATGTATCCCCATACCACGGGTCAATGGACCAGAGGAGTCTTCAAATCGTATAGACTTGATGAAAGTCTATGAAGGTCTCAACTCCACTAGTCTTGATGAAGGTCCAATGGAGGCTATGGTCGACTGGACCTGATGAAGGTCTAGGAGGGTCTTCACTTCTCTCTCTACAATCCTCACTCTACGAGACCTGACAAAGGTCAATGAGGGTCTTCATTCCTTATTTTACAACCTCATTCTACAAGACCTGACAAAGGTCAGTGAGGGTCTTCATTCCTCATTCTACAATCCTCACTCTACAAGACCTGAAAAAGGTCAGTGAGGGTCTTCATTCCTCATTCTAAAATCCTCACTCTACAAGACCTGACAAAGGTCAATGAGGGTCTTCATTCCCCATTCTACAATCCTCACTCTACAAGACCCGACAAAGGTCAATGAGGGTCTTCATTCCTCATTCTACAAGATTATATATGTAGTGTCGAATGGGATCTTTAATGAGTGCCAAGCTTCACATGGTAGTGTCGACTGAGATTCTTACCAAGTGACAAACTTCACACGTGTAGTGTCGACTGAGATCCTTAACAAGTACCAAGCTTCACATGTGTAGTGTTGAATGAGACATCCTCCTCACATTGAGTCTCCATATATGTAGTGTCACTTGAGACATCTTCCTCATGCCAACTCTTCATACACGTAGTGTCGACTGAGATATCCTCCTCATGCCAACTCTTCATACACGTAGTGTCGATTGAGACATCCTCCTCATGCCAACTTTTCACACACGTAGTGTCGACTGTGACATCCTCCTCATGCCAACTCTTCATATACACATGTCGCCTGAGATATCCTTCTCATGCTAACTCTTCATACACGTAGTGTCGACTAGGACATCCATGCCAAGTCTTCATTTGTATAGTGTCGACTGAGACATCCTCCTCATGCCAACTCTTCATATATGTAGTGTCGACTAGGACATCCTTCTCATGGCCAACTCTTCATAACATAGTGTTCGACTGGGACAATCCATGCCAAGTCTTCATTTGTGTAGTGTCAACTGAGACATCCTCCTCATGCCAAGTCTCTATACGTGTATTATCGACTGAGACATCTTCCTCATGCCAAGTCTCATTACATGTAGTGTCGACTGGGCGTTTGCTTCATGCTGAGTTTTCATACACGAGTGGTCGACTGTGACATCCTTGCCAAGTCTTAATATATGTAGAGTGGGGCTGATGGATATTCCCAATGTAAGACATTGCTTCGTCGTATGGGGTGAATGGTAGGAAAAATGATTAAACTGGAAGGAGGCACCTTTGTTAGACATTATGACCCATAGCGTCACTGTTTTGTAAATGATATTGTATTATTGTACAAAATTAACTATGTGATAATGAAATTGCCTTTTGCCCTTTTGTAATTTATTTACTTTGATATATAAATGGCGAAAGTCCATATGATTAATTCCGTATTGAGATGATATGAGACAGTATCAATACATAAAGGTTTAAATCATTAAATATCCCTAGTCGGAGTATTATCGAGATCGGACATCGATAATGCGGAATAGACTAGTATTGCACTTGTGCATGTTGTGAGGGCACAACGGCATAGTTCTCATATATTTAAGTATAGGATACTTATGCAAGTGCGATAGGAGGTTGTGTTTTACCGATGGTACGGAAAACAGCTTCGCTCTGGATAGACCCCGCGGAATCCCATTGGTAGTATGTCTGCGTGTCTATGGGAGGCCGCATCAGGGTAGGTGTATATGGTCTTAACCTGAGACTTGCATCGCTAGTACTTGCGACAATAGGTAAACTTTGGTTTTGGTGGTTGGGGGACCTTAACTGGTTCTGTGTTCACCTCTTCTGGGTTTATCAGGAATCGTAGTGCACTGGGTGTGATGTCAAGATGGAAGTGTCACTTCAGACATATGGAGTTGATGATCACGCAGGATACAGAACTAGTGCTCTATAAAAGGTTGCAACCGTCGGGACAATATGACTAGGTCAGTATTGCCCGATTTAAAGAGACTAGTTGCTTGATGTCCGATATATGTTTCGTACGGGGCAGACACATTTCCAGCCCCAGGCCTAACATGTGATCGTCCGATACTGGATCGATGTACGCAATACTACGGTATACTACGCTTGATATAGATCTAATATTCCAGTAAGAATATTTCTGGAGAATTGGGTAGGCATGGCGCTTTGCTAGAAGCCAACCTTGTCTTGTAAATCGGTAAAAACGTAGTACGAGGTACGTACGTGTTTGGATTATCCAACGACCGTATTTACTGCCAACATATCCGGAGATCTCTTGGGTCGCTTCCTGAAGATTCACCTATGATGTTTGATTCGAACTTTATTAATCTTGGATTAATAACGGAGAAACTTTCTATCTTGGATAAAGAGATTGGAGAGAGAGAGAGAGAGATCGATAATTTGGAATTAATCGATAAAATAATATATTCGATATATTATTAAACGAAATTAGATTTCGACGCGGAATTAAAATCGGATTTTAATTCGGGCAAACGAATTAATTTAGAATTAATTCATTAGCGAACTGAATAGTAATTTCGCAAGGCGTAATTATTTAATTCACGTCGCGACGGAAATTCGTTAATTCGGAATTAACGAAACCGAGCCCGAAAGTGTTTGCGGACACATTCGTATTTTGAATCGAGTGATATCCGCAAATCACATCGCGATATCTCATTACTTAATACGAATAGATGGTGGATGTATCTAGTCACCTTTGAGGGATGATACATTGTCTCTAATCTCAAAGTGTGGTAATGATGGCAAATGATGGATTTCATTTTGGAGGGAAAGCCATGCACGGTTTTGAAGGATTTTTTGCATTAAAAAATTCTTTTGGTATTAGATATCATATCACTTTTCATTTCCTTTGTCTCTCACGGTTTTTGGCATGCAAAGGGAACAAAATTAAAAGTGAAACACTCTCCTCTTCTTTCTCTCTTGCTCACGCCGTGAGCTGCACATACAAGGCAGAAAATTGTTTTCTCATTCTCCATTTTTGCTAGCAAAGCAAGGAATCAAAGGAGGTGATAGGGAAACCACCTTGGAGCTTGGAATACACAAAGCTTGGAGCTTTCAACTCTTTTCTCCTCTTGGCCGAAACTTCAAGGATCTTGGAGCTTCAACCTTTGTTCATCTTTTCATCACAAAAGCTTTGTAAGTATGATTCCGCCATGCTTCAAGTTTATTATATATATTCATTTTGTTGTATTTCATATGCTTAATCTTTCCTTGGGACTAATTATAGTAACCAACAATGGTATCATTGAGCTATGTTTAAGCATGAAATATATTAGGTTAAAATTTGGGTAAAATTGATTGAAGCATGTTCTTGTGAAATTTGATGAATGAGTATGCTTACATGTATATAGAATGATATTATATGGAATCAATTTTGAGAAAAATGCATTGGATGATTTTTCCCCAAAAATGTAACCTTGGCCGAATGGGTATGAACATTGGATGTGTTGGAATTTTTTGTGTACAAGATCATTGGATGACTTAAAACGTATACGGGACGTAGATTAGTGATTCAATCGGATTGAAAAACAAATCGACACAAAAATCTCACTTGGCCGAATACTAATGGACATGAAAATGGACTTGATTTTTGTTCAAATTAATGTTGGACATATGTTTTGAACATAGATGATTAATAAATTAAATTGGTATTTTGAAATATTTGGTTTAATGTATTAATCTTGGTTTTACACTTTAATTAATTGAATTTTAAAATTTGGAATATTGAAATTTAAATTAATGGGCTTAATTGTTAAATTGGGCTTGTAATATTATATTTGGGCATAATGGGCTTGGTTGGGCCAAGTAGATTTGGGCCAAAAGGATTGGATCCAATTTGGGCCTAAATCACTCCATTAAGTCCAAATGTAGTATAATGGGCTTTAAAGTTTAATTGGGCCTTATGGGCTTGAAATTGATTTGTGGCATTTAAGGGTGATTCCTTATTTGGGCTTGGTAATTGGGTTTGACCCACATTGACCAAAGCCCAAGCCTTAATAAATCAATTGAAAGCCCATCGGACTTTAATTAAACAAACATTGGATGTTAGTTGGGCTTTGAGACCCAATTAGATTAGATTTAGAATCTAAGTCTTTAAAGCACATTAAAAGTGTAAACATTTAATTTGGAATTAAATAATTGAATTAGTATTGAATACGAATTAAATTAGATTTAATAAGTAGTTCGATATAATTCGTGAATTCGTACCTTATGTACTTATTCTCAAACGAGTTGGACTCGCGCAAAATCAAAACCGTTGTTTGAACATTGGATGATCATTTAAACAAAGACTAATTAATTGGATTAGATTGGTTGTAAAAGCATGTCTTGTTTGAATATATATGTATGTGATGAATGAATAGTGTATATCGGATGGATATTAGAAGGGAAAGGGTAATTTTAGAAATTATTGTAAATTTAGAATTTATAAATTGGACCTGCGTGTCCAGCCTTATCTCTTTTATCTCTTTGTATTCTCTTCTCACCTAATTCCCCTCAATGCAAATGAGGTTTCTCTTATTGTATTATGTAATTGGGTAGTAGTAGAATAGTGCTAGCGGGGAGAGGAAAGGGAGTGATTTGTTCTAGGAACAAGTTGTGTTATATATCCATCCGTATATCACTATTAATTTACTTTACGCGCTTTATGATGTTTTAGAAGCATGCTTAAGGGTGTATGTTGATGAGACCTAACAAAGATAATAAATTGGTTGCCAATTACGCAAAAATCCCTCAATCTATATTAAGCGATTATCCTTCCATTGAATGATTCTTGTTCAAGATCCGATTGGCATTGGTTTGTTGGCCAAAGTCAAGACCTTGTCAATTAGGATGTACTTGAATCATGAGAGTTTTGTTCCACATCGGTGTCTTGTCCAAGTTGTGATTTGTTGGCCAAAGTCAAGATCACTTCTTGTCCAACGACATTGATTACGAAACTATCCTTGTCAATGGGTCCCGCTTAACTGGAATCATTAGGTTTGTTGTGCCAAAGCCAAGGCCTAGATGATTCGGAGGATATGGTTAGAAAATGTATTAGATACATTGGCATACGCAATATGTTTAGGACTTGGATGTCCACCTAACCGGATCTAGGAATTGGATTGGATCCAATTGATCTGTGAGATCTACCTAGTTAAATAGCATACAGCTTGTTGGCCAAAGTCAAGGTTGTGTGTTATTTAACGGGATCCTAGCCCACTAGGAAATAGGATTTCCCGAGTTCTCAACAGAGGGTTAGAGACTTGATGAAAATAGTGGGAGGCTAGTATGTGAATTTGCAATTTCATTCAGATACTTTGCCTTACGCGTTCTTCAAAATTATTTCGTCTATTTATTATAATTAGTTGGACTAATACATTGTTATTTTTTTGTAACAGTTTGACTGTACCCACTTTATCGTTAACTAGATAGTTGGACTATCGTAGTTAAGATGGCAGGCAAGGAAATGTCCGAGATATCATCATGGGTGATAATGTCTTTAAGGGCACAAACTTGCTGACTGGGAAATGAACCTGAGGATAGTCCTTGGGGCTGAGAGGATGCTGTACACTATACAGACACCTCTCCCGCCTAAGCCCACTGACCCACTTGAGCTGGAGTTATGGAAAACTCACAGTGATGATTGTGACACAGCTCAGGCTGTTATGTTAGCTTCGATGACTCAGCACTTTCGTCGCCAGAATAGGGACTTGGATCCTTATAATATGATGGCTAGACTGCGAGATCTCCACCGCACCAATAAGCGGATGGAGAGGTATGAGTTGGTGAAGAAACTCTTCCGCGCCCGAATGACTGATGGCGCATCAGTTGAGGCCCACGGGACTCAAATGATCGCCGATATTGATGAGTTGGCCAATATGGGAATAGTCTTGGAGGCTGAGCTGACTGTGGATTTGATCTTACAATCGCTTCCCGATACTTGGAAACAAATCATAATCAACTATAAGTTGATGGACACGGATGACTCTCTTGGAGAGCTGTTATCCGTCTTGAAGGAGTCTGAAAAAGAACTCCTAAAAGGGGGCAAGCGCGAGGCGCACTATGCATCGACCTCTCAGGGGCCAAAGGCTGGGCTTAAGGCAACTGGAGGGGTGAGGAAGAGGAAACATAAGAACAAGGGTAAAGGCAAGTCGACAAAAGCTTCTGGGAAGCCAAGGAACAAATCTCAAGATGTCTGCCTCAACTGCGGCAAGAAGGGTCACTGGAAACGTGACTGCCGAATGGGCAAGGGACACAAGGAGGATATCAAGGCAGGCAAGGCACCAGCCTCTGGTATGTTTGTTATTGAAATAAATATGACTACTACTTCTAGTCTTAAAAATTGGATTTTTGATTCTGGTTGTGCTGCTCATATTTGTACTGATTTGCAGGATCTGCAGAATAGCAGGATGCTGGCTTCAGGGGAGGTTGACCTACGAGTCGGAAACGGAACACCAGTTGCTGTTTTGGCTGTAGGGACTTTTGTTTTGGAACTGCCCTCAGGGCATGTACTTAAACTTTTGAACTGTTATTATATACCTAGTTTAACTAGGAATATTATATCTGTATCTTTGTTAACCCAGCATGGGTACACTTTTGTATTTAGAAACACTGGGTGTTATTTATATAAAAATGATGCAGAAATTTGCACTGTTGTTGCAAATAATGGTCTTTATATTTTGAATGTAAATGAATCTCCTAAACACAAAATGACAAACAAAAGGCTCAAAAGGAGTAATCTAAAAGATGAAGCTTACATGTGGCATTGTCGTCTAGGACACATTAACAAGACTCGCATATCCACACTTTCGAAGAGTGGGTACTTGGACGGATTTGATCCTAATTCATATGATGTCTGCGAATCTTGTCTTTTAGGCAAAATGCCTAAATCACCTTTTAGCGGTAAAGGTGAACGTGCCACAGAACTGTTAGCCCTCGTTCATAGTGACGTATGTGGGCCCATGTCTAGCCAGGCTAGAGGTGGATATCGATACTTCGTAACCTTTACGGATGATGCATCACGTTACGGTTATGTGTATCTAATGATGCACAAGTCGGAAACCTTTGAGAAATTCAAAGAGTTTCGACACGAAGTTGAAAAACAAACAGGCAAGAGTATTAAGACATTACGGTCGGACCGTGGTGGCGAATACTTAAGTTATGAGTTTCAAGATTACTTGAAAGAACATGGTATTCTTTCACAGTGGACTCCTCCTGGAACACCGCAATTAAACGGTGTGTCTGAACGGAGAAACCGTACCTTGTTAGACATGGTAAGGTCAATGATGAGTCGCACTGAGCTACCAATATCCTTCTGGGGATACGCATTAAGCAGTGCAATACTTATTTTGAATAAGGTTCCGTCAAAGTCTGTTGAACAGACTCCATACGAGATATGGACAGGAAGGAAACCGGGTTTCTCTTTCCTGAAGATTTGGGGTTGCTGGGCATATGTTAAACGTTTGGAAGGTACCAAATTAGAACCCAAATCAGATAAATGCCTTTTCGTAGGATATCCTAGGGAAACCAAAGGATATTACTTCTATCACCCGCAAGAGAACAAAGTATTTGTTGCTCTACATGCATTTTTCCTTGAAAAGGAATTCTTAGATGCAGTGGTAAGTGGGAGGAAAGTGGAGCTCGATGAAAATCGTGGTGATACTGTTCCTGGCAATGAATCAACGACGGAACATGAACAGACCATCCGGGATGAGTCTGTACCACAACCTTCATATACACAAGGACCGCGTAGGTCGGAGAGAGTCAGGACAGTACCTGAGAGGTATGGGTACCTGATCTCGCCTCATGTAGATATTAATCTTATTGAGGATAATGAACCGTCTACGTATGAGGAAGCAATACAAGATATTGATTCCGCTTTATGGCAAGAAGCCATGAAGTCTGAGATGGATTCCATGTATGCCAACCAAGTTTGGACACTGGTTGATGCACCAGAAGGTGTAAAACCTATTGGATGCAGATGGATCTTCAAGAAGAAGACCGACATGGATGGCAACGTGCAAACATACAAAGCTAGGCTTGTAGCAAAGGGGTATCGTCAACAATATGGTGTTGATTATGACGAAACTTCTCACCCGTTGCCATGATTAAATCCATTCGGATAATGCTTGCAATAGCTGCATATTTCGATTACGAGATATGGCAGATGGACGTTAAAACCGCTTTCCTTAACGGAAACCTTTTGGAGGATGTTTATATGCAACAGCCTGACGGTTTTATCGTACCTAGACTTGCAAACAAGGTTTGTAAGTTAAATCGATCCATTTATGGATTGAAGCAAGCATCACGGTCATGGAATCAGCGTTTTGATGAAATCATAAAAGAATATAATTTCGTGCAAAACGAAGATGACCCTTGTGTATACAAGAAGGTTAGTGGGAGAGCACTGACTTTTATTGTCCTTTATGTCGACGATGTATTGCTTATAGGCAATGACATTCCCATGCTAACGTCGGTGAAAGCTTGGCTTTCATTAAAATTCTCCATGAAAGATCTGGGAGAAGCAGCCTTTATTCTGGGAATAAAGATCTACCGGGATAGATCTAGAAAGCTGCTTGGACTCTCCCAGAGTACATATATTGACAAAGTGTTGAAGCGATTCAGCATGGATCAATCCAAGAAGGGATTGATGCCAATGTTACGTGGTACCTCTCTGTCTAAGGACATGTGTCCTAAGACTCAAGAAGAGAGAGATAACATGAGTCGGATACCGTTCGCCTCGGCAGTCGGATCGATCATGTATGCCATGATATGTACACGACCTGATGTGTCATATGCTTTGAGCATGTGCAGTCGCTATCAGGCCGATCCAGGTGAAGGTCACTGGATGGCAGTTAAGAATATCCTTAAGTATCTTAGACGAACTAAGGATGCTTTCTTAATTTACGGAGAAGGAGAACTTGTGGTATCTGGGTATGCCGATGCAAGTTTCCAAACCGACAAGGACGACTTCAAGTCGCAATCCGGGTACATTTTTTGTTTGAATAACGGAGCAGTGAGCTGGAAATCTTCCAAGCAAGATACTGTTGCCGATTCAACGACAGAAGCGGAGTATATTGCTGCGTCGGAAGCAGCAAAGGAGGCAGTTTGGATCCGAAAGTTCCTAATCGGATTAGGAGTAGTTCCGTTAGCAGCTGAGCCCGTTCCATTGTATTGTGACAATAACGGGGCTATAGCACAAGCTAAGGAACCAAGGTCTCATCAACGATCCAAGCATGTTCTTCGGCGTTACCATCTGATTCGGGAGATTATACATCGTGGCGATGTAAAAGTCGAGAAGGTCGCATCAGATAACAACATTGCAGATCCGCTGACGAAAGCTGTTTATCCGCAAGTGTTTGAACGACATATACATAGTTCAGGTATTAGATGCTTGAGTGACTGGCTATAGGCCAAGTGGGAGATTGTTAGACATTATGACCCATAGCGTCACTGTTTTGTAAATGATATTGTATTATTGTACAAAATTAACTATGTGATAATGAAATTGCCTTTTGCCGTTTTGTAATTTATTTACTTTGATATATAAATGGCGAAAGTCCATATGATTAATTCCGTATTGAGATGATATGAGACAGTATCAATACATAAAGGTTTAAATCATTAAATATCCCTAGTCGGAGTATTATCGAGATCGGACATCGATAATGCGGAATAGACTAGTATTGCACTTGTGCATGTTGTGAGGGCACAACGGCATAGTTCTCATATATTTAAGTATAGGATACTTATGCAAGTGCGATAGGAGGTTGTGTTTTACCGATGGTACGGAAAACAGCTTCGCTCTGGATAGACCCCGCGGAATCCCATTGGTAGTATGTCTGCGTGTCTATGGGAGGCCGCATCAGGGTAGGTGTATATGGTCTTAACCTGAGACTTGCATCGCTAGTACTTGCGACAATAGGTAAACTTTGGTTTTGGTGGTTGGGGGACCTTAACTGGTTCTGTGTTCACCTCTTCTGGGTTTATCAGGAATCGTAGTGCACTGGGTGTGATGTCAAGATGGAAGTGTCACTTCAGACATATGGAGTTGATGATCACGCAGGATACAGAACTAGTGCTCTATAAAAGGTTGCAACCGTCGGGACAATATGACTAGGTCAGTATTGCCCGATTTAAAGAGACTAGTTGCTTGATGTCCGATATATGTTTCGTACGGGGCAGACACATTTCCAGCCCCAGGCCTAACATGTGATCGTCCGATACTGGATCGATGTACGCAATACTACGGTATACTACGCTTGATATAGATCTAATATTCCAGTAAGAATATTTCTGGAGAATTGGGTAGGCATGGCGCTTTGCTAGAAGCCAACCTTGTCTTGTAAATCGGTAAAAACGTAGTACGAGGTACGTACGTGTTTGGATTATCCAACGACCGTATTTACTGCCAACATATCCGGAGATCTCTTGGGTCGCTTCCTGAAGATTCACCTATGATGTTTGATTCGAACTTTATTAATCTTGGATTAATAACGGAGAAACTTTATCTTGGATAAAATGCCTTATTAGGAGAGAGAGAGAGATCGATTAATTGGAATTAATCGATAAAATAATATATTCGATATATTATTAAACGAAATTAGATTTCGACGCGGAATTAAAATCGGATTTTAATTCGGGCAAACGAATTAATTTAGAATTAATTCATTAGCGAACTGAATAGTAATTTCGCAAGGCGTAATTATTTAATTCACGTCGCGACGGAAATTCGTTAATTCGGAATTAACGAAACCGAGCCCGAAAGTGTTTGCGGACACATTCGTATTTTGAATCGAGTGATATCCGCAAATCACATCGCGATATCTCATTACTTAATACGAATAGATGGTGGATGTATCTAGTCACCTTTGAGGGATGATACATTGTCTCTAATCTCAAAGTGTGGTAATGATGGCAAATGATGGATTTCATTTTGGAGGGAAAGCCATGCACGGTTTTTGAAGGATTTTTTGCATTAAAAAATTCTTTTGGTATTAGATATCATATCACTTTTCATTTCCTTTGTCTCTCACGTTTTTTGGCATGCAAAGGGAACAAAATTAAAAGTGAAACACTCTCCTCTTCTTTCTCTCTTCTCTCACGCCGTGAGCTGCACATACAAGGCAGAAAATTGTTTTCTCATTCTCCATTTTTGCTAGCACAAGCAAGGAATCAAAGGAGGTGATAGGGAAACCACCTTGGAGCTTGGAATACACAAAGCTTGGAGCTTTCAACTCTTTTCTCCTCTTGGCCGAAACTTCAAGGATCTTGGAGCTTCAACCTTTGTTCATCTTTTCATCACAAAAGCTTTGTAAGTATGATTCCGCCATGCTTCAAGTTTATTATATATATTCATTTTTGTTTATTTCATATGCTTAATCTTTCCTTGGGACTAATTATAGTAACCAACAACCTTGCTCTTTAAATATCCGAATAAGGAGATGCTAATGCGTCATCATTTGAAAGATATGACAATTTATTTCACGTAGTATGGAGGAGATGACAATCCTAGATGTACTTATGGTCGATTGGGTATGTTGGAGGATTATGAAGGTATTTCTCATGTTCGACTGGGAGAAGCATGTTGATGGGCAAGTGTTGGAAATATAGGTCGATTGAGCAAATGGGTTTCTCCCTAAGTTGGAGTTTTGTCAATGATAGTTTTTTTTTTCTAAAGTAACCAATGAATACTCATTTGGGAAGCTATGATGTCCCCAAGGCAACAATGGGTGTGTCATCTAGCCCATTTTTCTGGAGTAATTACATCAAGTGTCACTTCATTGAAATACATTGCTAGCACATCATTAATTAGGTTGCTTCAAGATTCTTTCATTGTGACGGTTGGTAGAGCTCCCTCTCTTATTGTTCCTCTTATCCTCCTCCCACCTGATCTCAATGTGGGCCCGAGCCATGGCTTGATCCATTGTGTAGCATCGAAATTTGGTGAGCTTTTTAAAGAGTCTACTTTCTGAAAGTAATCTATTTCTGAATGCTTCCACTGCAGTAGGCTGATGGAGATACAAGATTGTTATCCTCTCTTTATTAAAGCGAGCGACGTAGCCTCGAAGAGATTCTCCTTTCCGCTGCTGAATTGCGTTAAGGCCGACTGTAGTTTTCTCAAGTTTACAAGAGCTAGAAAAGTGCTCTACAAACTTATCAGCTAGTTCCTGATACGACCCAATAGTCTTATAAGGTAGATTGATGAACCAAATAAGGGCTGGGCCTGCCAAAGTTTCTCTGAACCCTCTACACATTCCAGCTTCCCATTAATGATGAGTTAAATCAGTCAATATCATATTGTATTTGTAATGGACCACATGATCATATTGGTCCGTGGATCCATCATAAAACTTCATATCTGGTGGACTGAACTTTCGTGGGAGTTCAATGGAAGTAATGGATCCCAGAAAGGGAGTATCTGAGATAGTGCCGGCTCAGCCTTTTCTCAATGGTAGTCTGACACCAGGTAGGCTAGAGAGAATTGCATCTTTGAACTCTTTCATTTCCTTGCGCATGGTGGAGGCAATTTGCCGTGCTTGGTCAGTTGGGGGAGATATGTTGACTTCTTTCTTGATATGGTGGATGGTTTTCTGATGGCGGATTATCGCTTGCCACATTGTTGAATGCCTCCAAGAGATTGGTGGGGATTGTAGGATTGCTGGGATGGTCTAGAGTATGGGGTTGTTGGGTGGTTGAAGAGATTTGCTCCAATTGGTTCTGGAGGGTTATATTAGAGCTTCACATGGCTTGACCCTCTTCTTCTAAGGCGCGTAATCGTTCTTGGAGTATGGTCAGCTGCGTAGTCATAGGGTTTGGTGTCTACTCACTGCTAGAAGCCATGGTTGGCTGTGTTTTAGGAACCGTAGACTGAGGAGTCTTTGTTTGCTATGAATTGCTAGGGGCCCCACAGTGGACGCCAAATTGTGGATGCTGGTTTTCACCCGAGGTCCACAATCGAGAATTTATAGGTTGGGGGCACTAGCGATCCTGCAAAACAAAGGTAGAGCGAGCGTGAAGGTTACTGCCCACCGGTGTGGTGGGTGCCGTAGGCACTCCGATGCTCAAGTCAGTGATGAAGACGAGTTGTAAATAATAGAAGAGCAAGGCTTGATGTTACCTTGACTTCTGTTGACTGCCGTGAGGGTGGTGGCCGGTGTTTAGAGAGTAAGAAGCTTATAGAGCTCAGACTTGCCCCCCTCTCGCTTGGATTACCTCATCGATTTATATGCACTTAAGAGGTGTGCATATTTATACATTAATTGTCTGTCTGTTGGATGCTAGGAATGGTTGATCCATGAATGAGGAAGTTATGAGTTCGAGCGTTTCGTGGGTTGGCAACTAATGAGTTAGGAGGCTTTTTTGGTCAGATATTTTCTTGGGCATGGGCTTGTGAAATAACTTGGACCAATATGGGCTTACAAATGAGTTTTTGGGTTCTGTAGACTAACGGGTGATGAGTGTCGGGCCTCCATTTGTGCGTGGGCCTAAGAAGGTAATTGGGGCCCAAGTCCATTATGGGTACTGTTTGGGGGGGGGGGGGGGGGGGGGGGGGGGGTTGAGGTATATTTGGTATGGGGCCCAAAACGAAAAGTCAAAAATCCCTTGGACCAAATTAGGCCCGTACAACTATAAGTATCAAGTTTGAGCAAGGTTTTAATTAAGCTTACGAAAGCTAAATACTAGTAATACTTGGAGAAATTAGCCTAAGTTAGAGATGTATTTTGAGAAGCTTTGAAAGTTCTCTACAATATTTCACCTAGGAGAAATCAAGATTGGATCTTGGAGTGAAGCTTGCTAGTATTGGAATCAAGATTGAATCTTGGAGTCAAATTAGCAAACAGAAGTTCTCCAACCATTTCAACAAATGAGAAGAAGATTGGATCTTTATATCAAGCTTACTAGGTAATGTTTGATCTTCTCCTAAGCTATGTTCTTCATTAGTGAGTTTCCATTAGTGAGACATATAGTAATGAATTATGTATTGGATGCATGATTACATAGCTTAAAGTTGAAATAAGGCTAATGAATTATGTTAGGATGCTTTGGAAGTATAAACACAATATGATTGTAATTAGTAGGGGTGAACACAATTTCGGGTCAAAACGCGAATCGTACGGTTTGAAAAAAAATTAAAAATGATTTTGAACCGCACCGAATCGAACCGTAAATTTCAGGTCGGTGTGCGGTTTTGACCCATGTCAAATCGCGAACCGCCCAAACCGTAAATTTTGACTCGAACTGCGACCCGAACCGCCTAATCCGCCGACCCGCGTTCAAATTAAATATTATTTTATATTTTTCTTCTTCTTTAACTATGAAAATTAAGATATTTAATGATCATATAACAATATGTAATGAATAAATGAAAATTATGTATTTTTTCCTTCAATTATAATGTGAAAACACACAAAATTTTCTTAAAAAATTTATAATCCAAACCACCGACCCGAACTGCCAAACCGCTAAAACCGCCAACCCAAACCGCCATAATTTTTCTTATCAAATTTTCGGTTTCGTTTTCTAATTTCCCAAAAAGCAAACCCGCGCGGTTTGAAGTAAAAAATGAAAAAACTGCCCCGAACCGCACCGCGAACACCCTTAGTAATTAGGTCAAATACGTTCATGTTGGACATGAAACAATTATAAGAGTTTGGAACTCTAGATTAAAGCTTAGAGATATGGCTACCATTCTAGATACTTTGACCACCTTTGGGTGAACTAGAATTATTAATGAGACATTTCATAGTGGGATTCTAAATTGGTTTGTGTTTTGATTTGACCGGCGTAATCACACATGTATAACGCAACCGCAAATATCGTTCAAGTAGTATAAATATATCGATCCCACGAGGACTTAATACCTAAGCTATTAATTTATGAAGTCAAATTTTTACGAGTATCTAATAGATTGGTTGTTTGATTGGATGGTGACTTTAAACTTAAAACAAGTAAATTAAACAACTCGAAAGTAAATTAAAGGAAAATTCAATATTATTAAACTATCCAGGGTTGTGAATCCTTCCAATATCTTTTAAAGATGAAGTGGTTATTTCATGTTGTGTAATATATTGGTTTACTAACCTGGAATACGAAATTATGCAAAAGCCTCTGTCGATGGTCAACTACAAATACCCAGTGTAACCCAATTAATCATATGTCTATGTCAACCAAGTTACCTGAATTCATTAAGATTAAGTTCTAATTGTGGCTACCCCCGTCCGACAGGTATATGTATATCCTGTAAGGAAATCTATTAAAGGTTTATCTATCATCATGGAAGATCGTGGGCTATTAAGTCTAAGGTTGAAACCTAAAATTCCTTTGTCAAGTTTATTTTAAGTTTACCACATCAATCTTATTAATGGCCAGTTAACAAGAAGCATTAGGCGTAAGACTTAATAAATAAACCTTTATATTACCCAAGACATGAAATAAACCAGTGATATTGGAATTCTTCACAACCCCAGATAACTGGTTTAGTTACCACACATATCTAAGGCTAGTAAAAGCTTAAATAAAGTAAATGATATAAAGTAAATGCTAGAATTTAATGTTAGGGTTGGTGCTCAGAGTGCCAATCCGGATCGGGTATTTATGTCCGATTCATAAATACGAGCAATTCTAATTTCCATAATATTACTAATTTAATGGTAGCACCCTTATCTTTTATACACTTATTCGATCTAATTACGATTAGATATCTAATTACGATTAGATCGAAACTGAATATGGTTTAGTGATACGTGTATATTAGACAAAGACTGTATGATTTACAATACAGTGCAAAGTTACAAGGTAGTTTGTAATTGGTATTGGGAAGCACACTATAAGATGTATATCCTTAAATAAAGTTCATGGTCAAGATTTACTAGCATGGGTCAGTTAGTAAAATCCGTTGAGACCAGTACATGTCGTATATCGTGACTTGGTCCGATGGTTTATCCCAGTTAACCATGAGTCTCAGGATACTCGTATAGACATGTAGGTGTTTATTTGATAAGACACTGAAGGACTTACTGAAGATTTCCTAATAGATGATACACCAACGTCAATAGGAATCTTCTCGAGTTGAGCGAGCATAATGGTCATTTGACTTGAGATACCACAGTGGGATATATGAGTTATCCTCCACACTTTGATGGTAGTCACGACACCAATCTATTCATGATCAGACCTCCACCTGTTCATTGGGTGTGGTCTGATGCTCATGATATCAGTGCATATCAAGATAGGATCCGTCAGTCCTGTGTACAGGGCATAGGCATCCTCATGTGTTTACGATCTAGTAAATCCATGGTCATGGTATAACTTCAGAAATCAGTTCCGAGTGTTATTTAGAGATCGTAAATTGAAAGTCGACTATATTATGCCGAACGAATTTGACATTCTCATCTATATCCCAGGTATAATATGGATAACTTGTGACAAATGGATTTTATGTCTGTAATGACCTCGGCTTGCATAGTTTAGCGAGATTATCCATGGTCATCATAGTCCATGAGTGGGTGGATTATGGACACGAAATTGGATTTCGTGACCGATAAACCTAAATTTAGAGAGTCCCACAATTAGAAATGTACTTGTTGAGCACTTGGGCAACACGATATGAATAATACAGATTATTCATAATACTTCATCGAATTAAGTAAGTTAATTCGGATCGTTTAATCGGTTAAACGATAACACTTGCATATAGGCATTTTTGGCCAATCCTAATTATTGTGTATTTGTATTTGATACATAATACGATTAGATACAATTAATTAATCGTCAAATGAGATTTTGACAAATTCCATAAATATATGTATTTTTTATTTATTGTAAATAAAAATACATATATAATAATAATTATATTAATTGATTATTTGGATATTTAATTCTTAAATATTTGAATAATTAATTAATTAAACTTTTTCCATAAATGTTATGAAATTTGTCCAATTATTATTGGTCTATGTGGCATGATTTTTTTAAGCTTAAATGTGCAAATTTGATTTGTCCACATTAAAGCTTATATTATCCTTATTTTAATTTATTGAAATTAAAATACAAGATGGACAAAAATGCCCTGAATATGTCGGCATAAGGGTTTTTTATTTGGAAAAATTTTATCATCTTCATAACATCTTCACCATTGCCGAAACAAAAGAGAAAGAAAAGCCTAGGGTTTGTTTGATCAAATCCATGAAGAAATGGAGGAAAAATTCAAGAAAAAACTTGGAAATAAAGAGATTAAAAGGCAATTTTTTATAACCCAAGCTTGAAAATTTGTTTCATATTTTCTTCAATTCTTTCTTGGAATAGTTCTAGGGTTCCTTTAATTCTAAAATTTGGGGCTTTTTATTATGATGGATGAATTGGAAGGAGATGAAGCATGTGTGAAGTATTTTGGATGGAATTAGTGTAATTAGTGTCCAATTTTATCATTTGATGATTTATTGCCATTCTAGAGTGTTATAACCACTCTTTTAATGCCTATAATTGTTCTTGGGTGATTCATATGTGGTGACTTGATTTGGTATTGTGATTAATTGATTTTATCTTGAAAAATTGGATTTAAAGCATGAAATTGGGCAAATTCAGCTTCTGGATTAGATCTGGAAATTTTCTGATTTTTTTGATGAAAAATGTGTTTTTTGAATGTATTGGATGTGTTTTAGGAGTTGGAACAATTTTCGGAAAGTGTTTCGGAGTTGAAATAAGCGAAAACGGCAAAAAACGGCGTTACCAGGTGACTTTGGAGCCAACCAGGTGACGGCTGTCCAAACAGCGAGTTCGTCACTGTTCGGGCAGCCCATGAACTATCCTAACACTATTGGGGATGACTTGGGCAGTCCCCATAAGTATTGGGTGGTCGGTTCGGTCAAAAATATGTTTTGGGTCATTTTACGGAAAAATGTTTTTCATAAAAGTTTCGTGACGTTTCATTTACTCTTATGTCGTTATTTGATATCACTAAATACGATTAGGTGAAATATGAATAAATTATTCATATTAGATATTGAATAATTTATTCGGTAATTTGAAAAAGTTTTTTAAATTACGATTTCACCCGAATCGCGTTTCCACCGCGCCCATCGCCCGAAAAATATAATAAAAGAAAATATTGGGGTTAGAGGATCCACTTTTATTACTTCTATATCTCCCTTATTATAATATATTAACTTTGCGTGATAATTACCAACTGACCATATAGGCTATATCCTGATTAAGTTATAATTAATTACAACCGACCACACAGGCGGTATCCATGTTTAGTCAGGTTAAAACCAATTTTATGATTAAGTCCAACCGACCATAAAAGCGATATCCCATTAAGTCAGATTTTAAATAGTTTATATATTATAATTAAGGGAGATTAATCTAAATATTAGTAATAAAAGCTTGACTTTTAACACCAACAAAGGGGTGTTACCTCCTCATGCTG
Source organism: Zanthoxylum bungeanum (assembly GCA_019454045.1). Classification (NCBI taxonomy): domain Eukaryota; kingdom Viridiplantae; phylum Streptophyta; class Magnoliopsida; order Sapindales; family Rutaceae; genus Zanthoxylum; species Zanthoxylum bungeanum. Next base: position 76,340 of record SKCR01041580.1, read on the forward strand.
AATAAAGAAAATAAAGACTAAAAAATAAAGAAAAGAAAGTACTATTGTGAAAATTAAATAAAATTAAATACTAAAAGCTGTAAATAAACAAACAAGATACAATATTCTTAGTATCTTAAGGAATTTCTTAGAAGAAAGTATGAGTTTACAACTGAAATTTGGCCTCAATTTATAGGGAATTTTTGTGCCTCCGCGTTGCGACGTGTTCAACCTTGCGCTTCGCGATGCGCCATTGATGTTGGACGCATGGCACGGGCTTCGTGGAGATGGTGACACATGGCATCAGTAGAATCATTAGCTGAATTATTGGCTTGGCATCGCGACGCTTACGTCAGCAATGACAAGTCTTCAATGATAATGGTGACACATGTCCGGCGCACGTTAGCAGATGTTGACATGTGGTAGGAGCATGTTAGCAATGATGCATGATAGCAAAAATTCTCTGATTGGTCCACGTGTCCGGTGCATGTTAGCAGTCTTCGAAACACGTTAGCAGATGGCATATTTTAGCATGCCGTATTTTATGAAACGACGTATTTTAGCATGAAATTTACATTTTTGCCATTTTTGTCCGTTTTCCGCTGTTTTGGCCCTGAATGACCTCCAGAGAGTCCTGTTATTTTATTTATCTACAAAATACCACAAAACACATCAAAATATTCACAAAAGTCAAGAAACTATACAAAATATTAAGTCAAAGGAGTGAGAAATAATTATCTATTTACCAACATCACACCCCCAAACCTAACATTTTGCTAGTCCTCGAGCAAAATAATAAAATAAAATAACATAAACATCTTTTAAAAAAATAAAATTAAACTAAGCCACTTTCGTAGAGATCACGGTTGCATTTAGCATATGCAATAAGCCTTAAACCCCTAGGTTTCCCTAGTGGACGAGTTGTAGTTGTTGGAAAGTTATGACCCATAGCGTCACTGTTTGTAAAAGACATTGTGTTTTTGTACAAAATTAACTATGTTGTAATGAAATTGCCTTTTACGTTTTGTTTGTAATTTATTTACTTTGATATATAAATGGTAAAAGTCCTTATGATTAATCTGGATTGAGATGATATGAGACAGTATCAATCCATAAAGGTTTAATCATTAAATATCCCTAGTCGTAGTATTATCGAGATTGGACATCGATAATGCGGAATAGACTAGTATTGCACTTGTGCGCGTTGTGAGGGCATAACGGTATAGTTCTTATATATTTAAGTATAAGATACTTATGCAAGTGCGATAGGAGGTTGTGTTTTACCGATAGTACGGAAAACAGCTTCGCTCTGGATAGACCACGCGGAATCCCATTGGTAGTATGTATATGTGTCTATGGGAGTCCGTTTCAGGGTAGGTGTATTTGGTCTTAACCTAAGACTTGCATCGCTAGTACTTGCGACAATCGGTAAACTTTGGTTTTGGTCGTCCAGGGCTTTAACAGGTTTTGTGTACGCCTCTTCTAGGTTTATTGAGAATCGTAGTGTATTGGATGTGATGTCAAGACGGAAGTATCACTTCAGACATATGGAGATGATGATCACGCAGGGATTCAGAACTGGTTCTCTATTGTGTTGCAACCATCGAGATAATATGACAAGGTCATGGTTATCCGATTCAAAGAGACTAGTTGCTTGATATCCGATATATGTTTCGTACGGGGCAGACACTATTCCAGCCCCAGGCCTTGCACGTGACATCAAATACTGGATCGCAATACGCAATACTATGGTATACTACGCCTGATAAAGATCGTATATTCCATTAAGAATATTTCTGGAGAATTGGGTAGGCATTGCGCTTTGCTAGAAGCCAACCTTGTCTCGTAAATTGGTAAAAACGTAGTACGAGGTACGTACGTGTTCGGATAGTCCGACGACCGTACTTACTGCCAACATATCTAGGGATCTCTTGGGTCGCTTCCCGAAGATTCACCAATGACGTATGATTCGAGCATAATTAATCTGGGATTAATTGCGGAGAAACTTTATCTTGGATAAAGTACTATTTAAAGAGAGAGAAAGATTAATTGGAATTAATCGACAAAATAATATATTCGATATATTAAATGAAATTGGATTTCGACGCGGAATTAAAATTAGATTTTAATTCGGGCAAACGAGTTAATTTAGAATTAATTCGTTAGCGATGTGAATAGTAATTTCGCTAGGGATAATTATTTAATTACGTCGCGACGAAAGTTCGTTAATTCGGAATTAGCGAAACGAGCCCGGAAGTGTTTGCGGGCCCACTCGCATTTTGAATTCGAGTGGGGCCCACAAGTCACATCACGAGTCACATCACTTGTCATTGATTTGTGATAGATGTCACAAGTCACTTTTTGTGAGTGACATGTTGTCACTATTTATGATGGAGTTTGCTGTGGGCAATTAATGCAAAATTGGAGCCAAAATGGCTTTGACTTTTTGTAAACCATTTACCAAAATTTGGTAATTGTTTTTCCACTTCTTGTATACGGTTTTTGAAGCCAAAATAGAATTGAAAAAAAGAACTTCTCTCTCTCTCCAAATAGCCGAACCAGTGAGCTTTTTTCTCTTTGTTTTTTCTTTCATCTTCACCGAATTTGGAAGGGAAAAACTTGAAGGATTTTGTTGCAAAATCTTTCATAGAGCTAGCACTCTTCAAGGATCATCAAGAGGTGATAGGGAAACCTATTCAAGAGCTTGGAAATTCAAAACAAAGCTTGAAGCATTGTTCTCTCTCTTGGCCGAATTCTTGGAGCATCTTGGAGCAAATTTTTGTTGATCAACGCATCCTTAAACCGATCGATGTAAGTGTGTTTCCGCCACTGTTATTTGTTATTCATTCACATTTCTTTGTTCATTATGATCTTGGGACTAATCATAGAAACCAACAATGGTATCATTGAGCCTAAAATGAGCATGAAATGTATTAGGGTAAAATTTGGGGAAAATCCATGTGAGCATGATTTGATTAATTTGAATGGTTGAGTATGCTTGTATGTTGATGAAATGAGGTTGGATTGGATCAATTTCAACAAATTATGATTGGATCAAATTTTACCCCACCATAAGGCTTGGGCGAATGTGTATGTAACCTTAGGCTCTTGGAAAATTTTGTTTTGATGATCATTGATGAGTTGAAACGAATGGAAAAGTCGATTTGTAATTCGATTGGATTGAAAAACAAAATCGAACTTATTATCTTACCTTGGCCGAGAGCTATAGAGCATGTGTGGACTTGATTTTTGATTCAAAAATTGTTGGACAATAATTGAACAATTAGATACATAATTAATTGGTAAATTGTATTTTGGAAATATTGATTTAGTTAATTAATTGATGTATTACACTTTAATTAACTAAGTTATAAAATTTGGAATTTTTTAAAATTTGGTTAATGGGCTTAAAGTGTAATTGGGCCTTATGGGCTTGATATTGGTTTTATGGCAAATGAGGGTGATTCCTTACTTGGGCTTGGTAATTGGGTTTGACCCGTATTGACCAAAGCCCATGCCTTATGAAATCAATTGAAAGCCCATCGGATTTTAATTAAACGAACATTGGATGTTAGTTGGGCTTTGAGACCCGATAAGATTAGATTTGGAATCGAAGTCGTTAAAGCGCATTAAAAAGTGTAAATATTTAATTTGGAATTAAATAATAGAATTAGTATTGAATACGACTTAAATTAGATTTAACGAGTAGTTCGATATAATTCAAGAATTCGTACTTTGAGTGTTTATTCTCAAACGAGTTGGACTCGCGCAAAATCAAATCGTTGTTTGAACCTTGGATGGTCACATAATTAAAGACTAATTAATTGGATTAGATTGGTTGTAATGCATACTATGAATGAATATATGGATGTGTTGAATGAATAGCGTATATCGGATGGATATTAGAAGGGAAAGGGTAATTTTAGAAATTATTGTAAATTTGGAATTTATAAATTGGACCTGCGTGTCCAGCCTTATCTCTCATTATTATTTGTATTCTCTTCTCACCTAATTCCCCTCAATGTAATGAGGTTTCTATTATTGTATTATGTAATTGGGTAGAAGTAGAATAGTGCTATCCGGGGAGAGGAAAGGGAGTGATTTGTTCTAGGAACAATCTGTTTAAATATACATCCGCATATCGTTATTAATTTACTTTTCGCGCCTTATGATGTTTTAAAAGCATGCTTAAGGGTGTATGATGAGACCTTAACAAAGATAATAAATTGGTTGCCAATTTACGTGAAAAACCCTCAAAACATATTAAACATTATTTCTTTCCGTTGAGTGATTCTTACTCAAGATCCAAAGTTGGCATTGGTTTGTTGGCAAAAGTCAATACCTTTGTCAATTGCGGATGTGTTTGAATCATGAGAGTTTTGTTCCATATGGTGTCTTGTCCAAGTCGTGATTTGTTGGCCAAAGTCAAGATCACTTCTTGTCCATCGACATTGATTACGAAACTTTCCATGTCAATGGGTTCCGCTTAACTGGAATCATTAAGCTTGTTGTGCCAAAGCCAAGGCTTAGTTGATTCAGAGGAAAAAGGTTAGGAAAATATATTGGATACATTGGCATATATACTGTATATATGTTTCGGACTTGGATGTCCACCTACCGGATCTAGGAATTGGATTAGATCCAATTGATCTTCGAGATCTACCTAGTTAAATATCATACAGCTTGTTGGCCAAAGTCAAGGTTGTGTGTTATTTAACGGGATCCTAGCCCACTAGGAAACTGGGTTTCCCGAGTACTCGACAGAGGGTTAGAGGCTTGCTGAAAAATAATGGGAGGCTAGTATTGAATTTGCAATTTCATTCAGATACTTAGCTTTACGCGCTTTTAAATTATTTCGTCAAAATTATTTTATTATTTGGACTAATATAATGTTATTTTTTGTAACAGTTAGACTGTACCCATATATCGTTGACTAGATAGTTAGACTATCGTAATCAAGATGACAGGAAAAAGGGAAATGTCTGAGACATTATCATAGGCGAAAATGTCTTCAAGGGCACGAACTTTGCCTATTGGGAAATGAATCTAAGGATTGTCCTTGGAGCCGAGAGGCTGCTATATACTATACAGAGACCTCTTGGGCCTACGCCCAAACCTGATGAGCTACTTGAGCTAGAGCTTTGGAAGACTCACAACGATGATTATGAAACTGCTCATTCAATTATGCTTGCTGCCATGATACTCAGATTGAGAGGGAAGCTTTTCCGTTCACGTTTGTCAGAAGGCATGTCTGTTGAGTCCCATGTGGTACAGGTGATTGCTGACATAGATGAGCTGAGATTACCATAGATATGATCTTGCAATCTCTCCCTGACACTTGGAAACAGTTCATCATAAGCTATAACCTGATGAACACTGATGATACTCTTGGAGAGTTGTTGTCAATTCTCAAGGAAGCTGAAAGGGAGATGCTTAAGGGCAACAAGTGTGAGGCGCACTTTTCTTCGACATCTCAGACACCGAGGGCTGGGCCCAAGGCGGCTGGAGGTGTGAAGAAGAAGAAGCATAAAAGAAAGGGCAAGGCCAAATCGTCAAAGGCTTCTTCTGGAAGCCTAAGGACAAATCTCAGGATGTTTGCCTCCAGTACGGCAAGCGGGGTCACTGGAAGCGTGACTGAGTACAAGGCGCTCCAGAAGGAGATTAAAACGGGCAAGGCACCAGCTTCAGGTATGTTTGTTATTGAAATAAACATGACTATTTCTAGTTTTAAAAATTGGATTTTTGATTCTGGTTGTGGTACTCACATATGTACCGATGTGCAGGATCTGCAGATTAGCAGGAGACTGGCCTCAGGGGAGATTGATCTACGCATCGGAAATGGGGCACCAGTCGCCGTTTTGGCCGTTGGCACTTTTATTTTAGAACTGCCCTCGGGGCATGTACTTGAACTTAATGACTGTTATTATGTACCTAGTTTGACTAGGAATATTATTTCTGTATCTATGTTAACCCAATGTGGGTATACTTTTGTATTCAGGAACACCATGTGTTTTGTGTAAAAAAATGATGTAGAAATTTGCACTGCTGATGCAAATAATGGTCTTTATATTTTGAATATAAATCAATCTCAAACATATAATATAACAAACAAAAGGCTTAAAATGAGTAACAAAGATGAAACTTATATGTGGCACTGTCGTCTGGGACACATAAACAAGACTCGTATATCCACACTTTCGAAGAGTGGGTACTTGGACAGATTTATCCAAATTCATATGACGTCTGCGAATCTTGCTTATTAGGAAAAATACCTAAGTCACCTTTTAGCGGTAAGGGTGAACGCGCCACCGAACTGTTAGCCCTCGTTTATAGTGACGTATGTGGGCCCATGTCTAGCCAGGCTAGAGGTGGATACGAATACTTCGTAACCTTTATGGATGATGCATCACGTTATGGTTATTGTATCTTATGAGACACAAGTCGGAAACTTATCTTATGAGACACAAGTCGGAAACTTTTGAGAAATTCATAGAGTTTTGACACGAAGTTGAAAAACAGACCGGCAAAAGTATAAAGACATTACGATCGGACCGTGGTGGCGAATACTTGAGCAATGAGTTTATATATTACTTGAAAGAATATGGTATTCTTTCACAGTGGACTCCTTCTGGAACACCGCAATTAAACGGTGTGTCTGAACGGAGAAACCGAACTTTGTTGGACATGGTTAGGTCTATGATGAGTCGCACTGAGCTACCTATTTCCTTATGGGGATATGCATTAAACAGTGCAATTCTTATTTTGAATAAGGTTCCATCAAAGTCTGTGCAACATACACCATATGAGATATGGACAGGAAAGAAATCGGGTTTCTCATTCCTGAAGATTTGGGGATGTTGGGCATACGTCAAACGTTTGGAAGGTACTAAACTTGAACCCAAATCGGATAAATGTCTATTCATAGGATATCCTAGGGAAACCAAAAAAAATTACTTCTATCACCCACGAGAGAACAAAGTATTTATTGCTCTACATGCGGTTTTCCTTGAGAAGGAATTCCTAAATGCAGTGGTTAGTGGGAGGAAAGTAGAACTCGATGAAAATCGGAGTGATACTGTTCCTGGTATAGAATCCTCAACGGAACAAGATCAGTCCATCCGGGATGAGACTGTACCACAATCTTCTATTACATAAGGATCGCGTAGGTCGGAGAGAGTCAGGAAACAACCTGAGAGGTATGGGTTTCTGATCTCACCTCATGTAGATATTAATCTCATTGAGGATAAAAAACCAGCTACGTATGAGGAGGAAACGATACAAGATATCGATTCCACTTTATGGCAAGAAGCCATGAAGTCCGAAATGGATTCCATGTACACCAACCAAGTTTGGACACTGGTTGATGCACCAGAAGGCGTAAAACCTATTGGATGCAAATGGGTCTTCAAGAAGAAGACCGACATGGATGGCAACGTACAAACGTAAAAAGTTAGGCTTGTAGCGAAGGGGTATCGTCAACGACATGGTGTCGATTACGACGAAACTTTCTCACCCGTTTCCATGATTAAATCCATTTGGATAATGCTTGCTATTGCTGCATATTTCGATTACGAGATATGGCAGATGGACGTTAAAACTACTTTCCTTAACGGAAACCTGTTGGAGGATGTTTATATGCAACAGCTTGACAGTTTTATCATGCCAGACTTGCAAACAAGGTTTGTAAGTTAAATCGGTCCATTTATGGACTTAAGCAAGCATCACGGTCATGGAACCAATGTTTGATGAGATCATAAAAGAATATGATTTCCTTCAAAACGAAGATGATCCTTGTGTATACAAGAAGGTTAGTGGGAGGAGGACGAGAGCACTGACTTTATGTCCTTTATGTTGACGATGTATTGCTTATAGGCAATGACATTCCATGCTAACGTCGGTGAGAAAACTTGCCTTTCATTGAAATTGTCCATGAAAGATCTGGGAGAAACAACTTTTATCTGGGAATAAAGATCTACCGGGATAGATCTAGAAAGCTGCTTGGACTCTCCCAGAGCACGTACATTGACAAGGTGTTGAAGAGAATCAACATGGATCAGTCCAAAAGAGGACTGTTGCCAGTGTCACATGGCGTCTATCTATCTAAGGACATGTGTCCTAAAAATCAAGATGAGAGAGACAACATGAGTCAGATACCGTTTGCTTCGACAGTCAGATCGATCAGTATGCCATGATATGTATGCGACCTGATGTCTCCTATGCTTTGAGCATGTGTAGTCGCTATCAGACCGATCCAGGTGAAGGTCACTAGGTGATGGTTAAGAATATCCTAAAGTATCTTAGAGAGAACTAATGGATGTTTTCTAATCTATGGAGATGGAGAACTTGAGGTAACAGGGGGTTATACCGATGCAAGTTTACAGACCGACAAAGACGACTGCAAGTCGCAATCCGGGTACATATTTTGTTTGAATAACGGAGCAGTGAGCTGGAAATCTTCCAAGCAAGAGACTGTTGCCGATTCAACAACAGAAGCGGAGTATATTGCTGTAGCTGAAGCAGCAAAGGAAGCATTTTGGATCCGAAAATTCCTAATTGGATTAGGAGTAGTTCCGTTAGCAGCTGAGCCCGTTCCATTATATTGTGACAATAACGGAGCTATAGCGCAGGCTAAGGAACCACGGTCTCATTAACGATCCAAGCATGTTCTTTGACGTTTCCATCTGATTCGAGAGATCATACATCGTGGCGATGTGAAGACCGAGAAGGTCGCATCAGATGACAACATGGCAGATCCGCTGACGAAAGCTATTCCTCAGCAAAAGTTTGAGCGACATGTACATAGTTCAGGTATTAGATGCTTGATTGACTGGCTATAGGCCAAGTGGGAGTTTTTTGGACAGTTATGACCCATAGCGTCACTGTTTGTAAAAGACATTGTGTTTTTGTACAAAATTAACTATGTTGTAATGAAATTGCCTTTTACCGTTTTGTAATTTATTTACTTTGATATATAAATGGTAAAAGTCCTTATGATTAATTCCGGATTGAGATGATATGAGACAGTATCAATCCAAAAAGGTTTAATCATTAAATATCCCTAGTCGTAGTATTATCGAGATTGGAAATCGATAATACGGAATAGACTTGTATTGCACTTGTGCGCGTTGTGAGGGCATAACGGTATAGTTCTCATATATTTAAGTATATGATACTTATGCAAGTGCGATATGAGGTTGTGTTTTACCGATGGTACGGAAAATAGCTTCGCTCTGGATAGACCCCGCAAAATCCCATTGGTAGTATGTATATGAGTCTATGGGAGTCCGCTTCAGGGTAGGTGTATTTGGTCTTAACCTGAGACTTGCATAGCTAGTACTTGCGACAATCTGTAAACTTTGGTTTTGGTCGTCCATGGATTTAAAAGGTTATGTGTACGCCTCTTCTGGGTTTATTGAGAATCGTAGTGTAATGGATGTGATGTCAAGACGAAAGTATCACTCCAGACATATGGAGATGATGATCACGTAGGGATTCAGAACTGGTTCTCTATTGTGTTGCAACCATCGGGATAATATGACAAGGTCATGATTATCCGATTTAAAGAGAATAGTTGCTTGATATCCGATATGTGATTCGTACGGGGCATACACTATTCCAGCCCCAGGCCTTGCACGTAACATCCGATACTGGATCACAATACGCAATACTACGGTATACTACGCCTGATAAAGATCGTATATTCCATTAAGAATATTTCTGGAGAATTGGGTAGGCAAGACGCTTTGCTAGAAGCCAACCTTGTCTCGTAAATCGGTAAAAACATAGTACGAGGTACGTACGTGTTCGGATAGTCCGATGACTGTATTTACTGCCAACATATCCAGGGATCTCTTGGGTCGCTTCCCGAAGATTCACCAATGACGTATGATTCGAGCATAATTAATCTGGGATTAATTACAGAGAAACTTTATCTTGGATAAAGTACTATTTGAAGAGAGAGAAAGATTAATTTGGAATTAATCGACAAAATAATATATTCGGATATTAAATGAAATTGTATTTTACGAGGAATTAAAATTAGATTTTATTTGGGCAAACGAGTTAATTTAGAATTAATTCGTTAGCGACGTGAATAGTAATTTCACTAGGCATAATTATTTAATTACGTCGTGACGGAAGTTCGTTAATTCGGAATTAGCGAAACTGAGCCCGGAAGTGTTTGCGGGCCCACTCATATTTTGAATTCGAGTGGGGCCCACAAGTCACATCGCGAGTCACATCACTTGTCATTGATTTGTGATAGATGTCACTTTAGGCACTGCATTTTTGCATGTGAGTCCCTATGATGAGTCTCATTGGAGACACTACCTTTTAAGTCGAGGAAGGAAGTTGCGGGAAATGATCGTCGGAAGGGAATCGTATTTCATTAGATTTTTATTCGCTTGTTTAGCTCCAGGCTCACTCATTGGACCTCCGTTTTAAAGCAACTTTAGCCTAAAAACACCCGCAAATCATTTAACCTTGGCCCCAAACCCACTCACCAAGCCAACACAACACCTAACCCACCAAGAAAGCCCACACGCCCAACGCCCTTAAAATACAACCAAATAATTAAATCATATACCAAATTAAATAAAATATTAATTAAATCATATACCAAATTAAATAAATATAAAAATTAAAATCATATACCAAATAAATAAAACATTAAATCATACCTATTGAAGTAAATCAATAAATTATATTCCTAATTAAAAATATTGTATTCCTAACTTAACAAATATCATGCCTAAACAATACAAATTAAATATACTAACTTCCTAATCTAGCCAATACATGTCTCCAACCAAATAATTGATTTTCCGTGTGACACTAATTAGTCTCCTTCCTATTCAAATCCATGCAACCCCTAGCTTGTCAGTATAAAAATAACACAAACTTCAACCCTTGCTCCTAGCTCATTCACGGCCACAAACCAGAACAAAAGAAAATAAACCCTTCGGCAAAAATCCACACAACACAGCCACTCATCACCCTTAATTCAACTAGCTTCACTCCACCGCCTCAGCATATCCCATAAAATCACCTGCCTTCGCGTGAACTGCATGCTCTGGCGCCTAACCACACTAAGCCCTCGACAATCTGCCCTCATCAATCAAATGCACCTACAACCGAATTGCACACACAGCCCACGTAACTGCCCACTCCACAACACGTCCCCTGGCCTCTAGCCACATAACCCTTCACGCAGCAAACACCCATCACAGCCTGCGTTACCTTCTCAGCCTTCACGCCAAAGCCACAAACTCAAAACACATAGTCTCTAAACTGCCAATTTGACGCATCAGGTACCTCTAAAACCAGCCCCAACTCACGCGCATAACACCCCTACAAACAGCCCAGTCCACTACCGCAAATAGCCTCCCATAACTGCCACTAATCACGTCCTGAAAACAACCATAAATCGTACCTCTTAACCCCACAAACTGCCATAAAACACACCTAAAACAGTGAACCAAAACAGCCCTAAACAGTCCAAAAATCTGCACATTAAACCGAGATAAAAATACCCCAAAACAGTCACCAAAACAGTCCAAAAAATGACCCTAAAACAGCAGCAAAGCAGCAGCAAAACAGAGTCAAAACAGTAGCTTGAGCAGCGAAACATTGAAGAAAGACGTAGACCAGTGAACCAGAGAAGTTGCTGAGTGATAGCCCTTCCGATGGACTTGTAACGCGCTTCCAAAAGTCGACATAAAAGGTTGACCTGAGGGTATTTTTCACATCCATTTTCATTCATATTTTTATTGTTTATTGAGTCTCATTTGCATGGTTATTGTGGAATGATGTATGTTGTGGCCCTTGAATAAAATGAAGAATGTGTCGCCTCTCGTGGTATATAGGATGGAAACCCGGACATAAATTTCATAGCCGATTCCGAATGGACGGTAGTATGATCTGTACTCGGGATATAACTCCACGTACCACTTGAATAAACGGCGCATATTTCGTTTTATTGATTTCTTTATTATTCGCTACTTGATTTCCGCATGTTATTTATTTATGTAATGATGAGATAAAGCGCATGGGCTTAGTAAATGCGATTAAATGTCATCTATTTTGAGAGGTTAAAATCCTTTATCATGATGCTTTGCCGCGCGGGATGATGTATATTCGGTTGAATGTGAGATATGTTCAATCGGGTATACGAAGTTTGATATTGTATTCTTTATTTCTTATATGCATCGTGCTATTAGCGTATGGTCTTAGTAAATGCGATTAAAGGTCCTCTATTTTGAGAGGTTAAAATCTTTTACCACGATGTTTTGCCGCGCCGGATAATGTATATTCGATTGGATGTGAGATATATTCAATCGGATACACGAAGTCTGATATCATTGTCTTTACTTTTTATATATGTATTGTGTTGTTTGCGCATGGCCTTAGTAAGTGCGATTAAAGGTCCTTTATTTTGAGAGGTTAAAATCCTTTACCACGATGCTTTGCCGCGTCGGATGATGTATATTCGGTTGAATGTGAGATATGTTCAATCGGGTATACGAAGTCCGATATTGTTATCTTTATTTCTTATATGCATCGTGTTATTAGCGTATGGGCTTAGTATGTGCGATTAAAGGTCCTCTATTTTGAGAGGTTAAAAGCCTTTACCACGATGCTTTGCCGTGCCGGATAATGTGTATTCGATTGAATGTGAGATATGTTCAATCGGATACATGAAGTCCGATACCGTGGTCTTTACTTTGTATATGCATTGTGTTATTTGCGCATGGGCTTGATAAGTGGGGTTAAAGGTCCTCTATGTCAAGGGTTTAAAAGCCTTTACCACGGTGTCTTACCGCGCTTCTTACTCTGTCATTTATCCTTTTGCACATCATTGCTTTATTTACGAATGCATTATGAAGTTCCATATAGTTATCTTTATCTTTGTACGCATTGTAATGAAAATCGTATGGGCTTATTATGTTGGATTAAAAGGTTCTCCATTTGGGGAAAGAAAAGCCTAAAAGGCTAACCTTTGCCACGATATTTGCCACGTTTTTCATCTATTGATTGCATCATTTATCTTTGTCTTGGCTCGATCTATTATCATTTGTGTACCCATGTTATGATAGCATTTCGGCATTATTTCTCATGGTATATAGGATGGAAACCCGGACATAAATTTCATAGCCGATTCCGAATGGACGGTAGTGTGATCTGTACTCGGGATACAATTCCACGTACCACTTGGAAAAATGCCCACGTGTGTGTTTGTGTCATTATTAGTTATCTTCTTTTGATCACAACATAGCATGTTTACTTTAATGCTTAATTGCCTCCTTAATTGTCTTTTTTGCATTATCTACCTAGTTGACTCTCTTATTTACGCATGAATATGTAATGGCTATTTGTTTATGTTTCCGCATGTATAAGTATGGTATGTTTATGAAATTACATGTTCGCAATTATTTGATTTGCTTTTATGTGTGCTTGTGTGATTATTGTGCGTTTGCGCTTTCATGAATACAATATGCTTATGAAGTTGTATGTTTGTCGCTACTTTGATTAACTTTCGAGCATGCTTAGATGTAAGATGTATGCAAATTTAGATGTAAGTTTTATTTTCGTGCATATGAACTTAGAAGCATAATACTCTTGGAAATAGGTGTTACTTAGGCTTGACTAAATTATTGCACAAATCCTTTCATTACAAGTGCCATAAGTAAGGGACCATTCCGAACTCAACGGTTTGAGGTCTTCCCTTGGGAGGGGTGAGTACGGCCTTAAATCTCATTTTCTCGGTTCACACCGGGTGGCGACTCCATTATTTTCCGGTTTAGTCCCCCGCGGGCTACTTCGTACTCTCAACTAGGCCGCGAGCCTAGAATAGCATGCGTAGTCCAGTTTCAGTGTCCCACAGTCTGGCGACTCCACTGGGGATAGAGAATCAGCCCCGAAATAATGTCTTGTAATATTATGATTTGTGCTTTAATTAACCGTGTCTACTGTAGATTAAAAGAGGTTTAATCAAAGGCATATTGTTTAGGCTGGGTAATGGTTTGGTGTCTTCCTTCATTCACTACATTTCTATAAGGAAAAACTGTGAAGGAACCTAGATAATCATTTACTTGTAGCCTATCATGATGGACTAATTTGGAGGACCCGTTGTTTATTCCTGTCACCAAGCGATAAGAGCCTAAGAGGCTAGGGTACTTAAGAGAGCCTCGCTCCACCCTCCCTCTGGGGAATCTACAGTGGGAAATCCATCTGACAGTCAGTCACACACCATAACTCATTGGCACGTACTGTAAGGTATAAAAAAGGTGCGCTCACTTGGTCGCTCGAACCCTTGAGTGGGAAGACCTAGTTGTGGGTAATCCTTTGCCAGCGAGAGTATTTGTCTACACTCCCTCAAACCCACACGTAGACCAGAATTGTATGGCCTATAGAAACTATTTCCTTGTGCTTGTGGACCATCCTCATTTGGATGCAGTTGGACTTCTTGTCAGAAATGCAAACTTGTTGGCCCATTTAAACTGGGACGAGTTCGTATCCTATGATAATTGGGCCAAAAGCTTCTGAAATGTTGATGGGCCACTCTATAGAAATTATTTCTGTATGCTTGTGTGTAGGAACATTGCCGTTTGGATCCATTCGGACCTTTTGTCATGCGGTATGGGCTTGTTGGGCCATTTAAATTGGGACAAGAACATATCTTATGATGATTGGGCCAAAAGCTTTTAAAATGCCAATGGGCCAATATATGTTTGTGTTTAGGAACATTATCATTTGGATACAGTTGGACTTTTTGCCATGAGATGTGCACTTGTTGGGCCATTTAAACTGGGACGAGTTCACTCCTATGACAGTTAGCCCAAAAGATTCTAAAATGATGATCGGCCGATTTGTGTGAAAATTATAATGAGTTGATATATTCCTTATATCACATGCATCTCATTCACCTCATGCATACATGCATCATGCTAACCCTTGTGTTCTAAAAGCCATCATAGATTCCCGTTGGGTTAGGGAAGAGGGAAGACACACCAAGAGACCAATAACAAATATGAGTGGATCAGAAAATGAAATATCTCGCATGGATCAGTTAGAGAATGGTTTCGCCAAGATTACAGAACAGTTGCAAGCCTTAACTACTACCATGGAAAATATGGCTGTGCCCCGTGCTGGGGGAAAATATGAGAATGTAAGTCGTAAGGAGCATCCGAATAGGTGGGGGATGACATCCCCGCTTTTGATGATGATATGGCCGAATATGCTGCGGAGAGAATAGTAGGGTCTCAGGCCGAGATACAGAAACTCTGTGATCAGGTAGAGTCAGTTACCCGTAAGATGAAGGGTAATGAGGAAGACTTACTTGACTTTGAGGCGATGACCTTTGAGGAACAGCTGCCGGCACAGTTTAAAATGCCCGACATGGCCAAGTTTAATGGGAATGGAGACTCGAGGGTCCATCTGTGGCAATATGTCTCAGTCATGAGTTCAGTGGGCCTATCACAGCACCAAGACCAAAAGATGTTTGGGATGTCACTCGAGGGGCACCTGTGGTTTGGTATCACAGCCTTGAGAAGAAGGTTAAGGAAGATTGGAGGGAACTAGCTGATGCTTTTATGAAGCAGTATGTTACAGACTTAGAGATTGACTTGTCACTCCATGATTTGGAAAACACTAAGCAGAAGCCAGAGGAAAGCTTCAAGGAATATGTGGACCGTTGGAGAAGCCAGCTGCTTAAGATGCAGACAAGGCCCTCGGAAAAAGACCAAATTAAGATGATTATCAAGGGTACTAAGCCTTCCATCTATGGTAAGCTGAGGAGGATAACCTCCATGATTATGGATTTTCGACAGTTGAGGGAGACTGTCATGGACATTGAAGAAGATGAGGCCGAGAACCGGAAGTTTTATGGCCAGAATAGGAGGAATTTTGGGGGGCCTTCTGAGAACAAGCCCGCTACTGCCGAGGTCGCTACCATCAAGAACAGGCGATTCTCCAATCTTGGTAGACCTTTGTCAAAGGTGTTTGAAAAAATGAAGGTACAAGGACTTCTATAACCTTTGGAACCTAGGCCATTTCCGAACCCTGTACCACCGTACCTCAACCTAAACCAGTATTGTTACTTCCATCAAGAAAAAGGCCATGACACCGACAACTGCACCCGCCTTAGGCATGGGGTCCAAAACCTCATTGACTCCATAAAATACCCAATCCAGAGAAAGAACAACCTAACACATACAAAAATCCCTTGCCTAATTACCACTCCATTCCACCACCCACCTACATGATCAACTCCGGCCTACCCGAAACCTTTGTCCTCCAAACTCTCAACCACCAGGCTTCTTGCATTGAGATAAGGGATAACAGTAATAAAGAACCATAGGTCAAGGAAGAAGGCAATGTTGCGAATGATGAAGTTATCCCTCCTAGTTTATTTGATCCTGCATTTTTAATATAGACATTGATTTAGTCTACATGTTCGAACCATTTTTAAATGATAATAAAGACGTTCATTTCGCTGAATCTCTTCTGCAATATGAGTATATTTGAGAAAAGCATTCAACCTTGGTACTATGAAATTCAGTGATGTTTAGAACACGGGGAATCCTCGGAATAAGCAAGCAGAAAAGATAAGATAGCCATTCAGAAATTGGGAATGGGGGGGGTAGTGAAATATCAGACTTGGAAGAGAATTAGTTGACCGAGCCGATCAAAGTAGACATATTGAAGTAGTGGCTTGCCTGAGGAAAAGAAGACTGAGTAGTCACCAAGAGAATTGGCAGAAGACCTAAACCGACGGGATAGGAACATTCATGCATGCATACACGTAACACATTTTGCATCCTTTTGTGTTTGTTCTGTTTTATGTTCACAGGTTTTGAAGTAGAAAAAAGAAAGCGGCAAAGAACAAGCTAATCAGAAACGGTAAAAAGCACTGTATCAGATTTGGGTAATAATACTAGGGTTGAGGCCCATTTGAGTTTGAGTTTTGGGTATGGCACTCTAGGGGCGAGGCCCACATTAGCATCAACATCGGTCTTGCCGGGTATGGCACTCTGGGGGCGAGGCCCACATCAGTTTCAGTATCAGTCTGGGGGCGAGGCCCACCTCAGTACTAGTTTGGGGGGCGAAGCCCCACATCAGTATCAGTTTTGGGGCGAGGTCCATATCAGTTCGGGAACAAAGCCCTCAGTCTGCTCAGATCAGGGAATAAAGCCCACATTTAGTACAGTTCAGGAAGAAAGCCCACAGTCTGCTCAGATCAGGGAATAAAGCCCACATTCAGTACAATTCGGGAACAAAGCCCACAGTCTGCTCAGATCAGAGAATAAATCCCACATTCAGTAAAGTTCGAGAACAAAGCCCACAGTCAGCTCAGATCAGGGAATAAAGCCCACATTCAGTACAATTCGAGAACAAAGCCCACAGTCGGCTCAGATCAGGGAATAAAGCCCACATTCAGTGCAATTCAGGAACAAAGCCCACATACAGCTCAGATCGGGGATAAAAGCCCATATTCAGTATAATTCAGGAACAAAGCCCACATTCAGTACAATTCAGGAACAAAGCCTACAGTCAGCTCAGATCGGGAACACAGCCCAGAAGAATAAAGCTCTCTCTCAGTACAGTTCGGGAATACAGCCTAGAGGAATAAAGCTCTCTCTCAGCACAGTTCGGGAATACAGCCCAGGAGAATAAAGCTCTCTCTCAGTACAGTTCGGGAATACAGCCCAGGAGAATAAAACTCTCTCTCAACACGGTTCAGGAATACAGCCCAGGAGAATAAAGCTCTCTCTCAGTACAGTTCGGGAATACAACCCAGATGAATAAAGCTATATTTCAGCACAGTTCGGGAATACAACCTAGGAGATAAAATAAAACTCTCTCTCAACACGGTTCGGGAATACAGCCCAGGAGAATAAAGCTCTCTCTCAGTACATTTCGGGAATACAGCCCAGAGGAATAAAGCTCTCTCTCAGCACAGTTCGGGAATACAGCCTAGGAGAATAAAGCTCTCTCTCAGGACGGTTCGGGAATACAACCCAAGGGAATAAAGCCATCTCTCAACACAGTTTGGGAATACAGCCCAAAGGAATAAAACCCACTTTCAAACCAATTCGGGAACAAGGCCCAGGGGAATAAAGCTCTATCTTAACACAGTTTGGGAATACAGTAAAGGGGAATAAAGCCATCTCTCAACACAATTCGGGAATACAGCCCAAAGGAATAAAGCCCACTTTTAAACTAGTTCGAGAACAAGGCCCAGGGGAATAAAGCTCTATCTTAACACAGTTCGGGAACAAGGCCCAGGGGAATAAAGCTCTACCTTAACACAGCTCGGGAATAAAGCCTAGAGGAATAAAGCCATATCTTGATACAGTTTGGAAAAAAGCCTAGAGGAATAAAGCCCACCTTCAATACAGCTCGGGAACAAGGCCCAGTGGAATAAAGCTCTATCTTTACATGGTTCAGGAGCAAAGCCTAGAGGAATAAAGCCCACTTGCGAAACAGCTCGGGAATAAAGCCCAGGAGAATAAAGCTCTCTCTCAACGCAGTTCGTGAATAAAGCCCAAAGGTCAAAGTATCTCAGGATAACAAGTAAGTTAAGCAACAGCTGGCGAGCCAGGTAAGTAGAAATGCATTGCATAAATTTGTTAGGATTGTTCAAAGTCACACACTGCACAAGTCCCATCAAAGTGGGGGCGACTGTAGGCACTGCATTTTTGCATGTGAGTCCCTATGATGAGTCTCATTTGGAGACACTACCTTTTAAGTCGAGGAAGTTGCGGGAAACGGTCGTCGGAAGGGAATCGGTATTTCGTTAGATTTTTATTCGCTTGTTTAGCTCCAGGCTCACTCGTTGGACCTCCGTTTTAAAGCACCTTTAGCCTAAAAACACCCCCAAATCATTTAACCTTGGCCCAAACCCACTCACCAAGCCAACACAACACCTAACCCACCAAGACAAGCCCACAGGCCTAAGGCCCTTAAAATACAACCAAATTAATTAAATCATATACCAAATTAAATAAAATATTAATTAAATCATATACCAATTAAATAAAATATTAATTAAATCATATACCAAATTAAATAAAATATTAATTAAATCATATACCAAATTAAATAAAATATTAAATCATACCTAATTGAAATCAATCAACAAATTATATTCCTAATTAAAAATATTGTATTCCTAACTTAACAAATATCATGCCTAAACAATACAAATTAAACATACTAACTTCCTAATCTAGCCAAGACATGTCTCCAACCAAATAATTGATTTTCCTTATGTGACACTAATTAGTCTCCTTCCTATTCAAATCCATGCAAACCCTAGCTTGTCACTATAAAAATAACACAAACTTCAACCCTTGTTCCTAGCTCATTCACGGCCACAAACCAGAACAAAAGAAAATAAACCCTTCGGCAAAAAATCCACACAACACAGCCACTCATCACCCTCAATTCAACTAGCTTCACTCCACCGCCTCACCATATCCCACAAAATCACCTGCCTTCGGGTGAAGTGCATGCTCTGGCGCCTAACCACACTAAGCCCTCGACAATCTGCCCTCATCAATCAAATGCACCTACAACCGAATTGCACACACAGCCCACGTAACTGCCCACTCCACAACACGTCCCCTGGCCTCTAGCCACATAACCCTTCACGCAGCAAACACCCGTCACAACCTGCGTTACCTTCTCAACCTTCACGCCAAAGCCACAAACTCAAAACACATAGTCTCTAAACTGCCCATTTGACGCATCAGGTACCTCTAAAACCAGCCCCAACTCACGTGCATAACCCCCTACAAACAGTCCAGTCCACTGCCGTAAATAGCCTCCCATACTGCATCTAATCATGTCCTGAAAACAGCCATAAACCATACCTTTTAACCCCACAAACTGCCATAAAACACACCTAAAACAGTGAACCAAAACAGCCCTTAAACAGTCCAAAAATCTGCACTTTAAACCGAGACAAAAGTACCCCAAAATAGTCACCGAAACTGACCATAAAACAGTAGCAAAGCAGCAGCAAAACAGAGTCAAAACAGTAGCTTGAGCAGCGAAACATCGAAGAAAGATGTAGACCAGTGAACCAGAAAAGTTGCAGAGTGATAGCCCTTCCGACGGACTTGTAACGCGCTTCCAAAAGTCGACATAAAAGGTTAGACCTGAGGGTATTTTTCACATCCATTTTCATTCATATTTTTATTGTTTATTGAGTCTCGTTTGCATGATTATTGTGGAATGATGTATGTTGTGTCCCTTGAATAAAATGAAGAATGTGTCGCCTCTCGTGGTATATAGGATGGAAACCCGGACATAAATTTCATAGCCGATTCCGAATGTACGGTAGTATGATATGTACTCGGGATACAACTCCACGTACCACTTGAGTAAACGGCGCATATTTCGTTTTATATTGTTTTGATTTGTTTCTTATTCGCTACTTGATTTCCGCATGTTATTTGTTTATGTAATGATGAGATAAAGCGCATGGGCTTAGTAAGTACGATTAAAGGTCCTCTATTTTGAGAGGTTAAAATCCTTTACCACGATGCTTTGCCGCGCCAGATGATGTATATTCGGTTGAATGTGAGATATGTTCAATCGGGTATTCGAAGTCCGATATTGTTGTCTTTATTTCTTATATGCATCGTGTTATTAGCGTATGGGCTTAGTAAGTGGGATTAAAGGTCCTATATTTTGAGAGGTTAAAATCCTTCACCACGATGCTTTGCCGCGCCGGATAATGTATATTCGATTGGATGTGAGATATGTTCAATCAGATACACGAAGTCTGATATCATTGTCTTTATTTTTATATATGTATTGTGTTATTTGCGTATGGGCTTAGTAAGTGCGATTAAAGGTCCTTTATTTTGAGAGGTTAAAATCCTTTACAACGATGCTTTGCCGCGCCAGATGATGTATATTCGGTTGAATGTGAGATATGTTCAATCAGGTATATGAAGTCCGATATTGTTATCTTTATTTCTTATATGCATCGTGTTATTAGCGTAAGGGCTTAGTAAGTGCGATTAAAGGTCCTCTATTTTGAGAGGTTAAAAACCTTTACCACGATGCTTTACCGCACCGGATAATGTGTATTCGATTGAATGCGAGATATGTTCAATCGGATACATGAAGTCTGATACCGTGGTCTTTACTTTGTATATGCATTGTGTTATTTGCGCATGGGCTTGATAAGTTGGATTAAAGGTCCTCTATGTCAAGGGGTTAAAAGCCTTTACCACGATGTCTTGCCGCGCTTCTTACTATGTCATTTATCCTTTTGCACATCATTGGTTTATTTATGCATACATTATGAAGTTCCATATAGTTATCTTTGTCTTTGTACGCATTGTAATGAAAAGCGCATGGGCTTATTATGTTGGATTAAAAGGTTCTCCATTTGGGGAAAGAAAAGCCTAAAAGGCTACCTTTGCCACGATATTTGCCGCGTCTTTCATCTATTGATTGCATCATTTATCTTTGTCTTGGCTAGATCTATTATCATTTGTGTACCCATATTATGATAGCATTTGGGCATTATTTCTCATGGTATATAGGATGGAAACCCGGACATAAATTTCATAGCCGATTCCGAATGGACGGTAGTGTGATCTGTACTCGAGATACAATTCCACGTACCACTTGGAAAAATACTCACGTGTGTGTTTGTGTCATTATTAGTTATTTTCTTTTGCATCACATCATAACATGTTTACTTTAATGCTTAATTGTCTCCTTAATTGTCTTTTTTGCATTATGTACCCAGTTGACTCTCTTATTTACGCATGAATATGTAATGGTTATTTGTTTATGTTTCCGCATGTATAAGTATGGTATGTTTATGAAATTACATGTTCGCCATTATTTGATTCGCTTTTATGTGCGCTTGTGTGATTATTGTGCGTTTGCGCTTTCATGAATACAATATGCTTATGAAGTTGTATGTTTGTCGCTACTTTGATTCACTTTCGAGCATGCTTAGATGTAAGATGTATGCAAATTTAGATGTAAGTTTTATTTTCGTGCATATGAACTTAGAAGCATAATACTCTTGGAAATAGGTGTTATTTAGGTTTGACAAAATTATTGCACAAATCCTTTCATTACAAGTGACATAAGTAAGGGACCATTCCGAACCCAACGGTTTGAGGTCTTCCCTTGCAAGGGGTGAGTGCGGCCTTGAATCCCATTTTCCCGGTTCACACCGGGTGGCGACTCCATTATTCTCCGGTTTAGTCCCTTGCGGGCTACTCCGTACTCCCAACTAGGCCGTGAGCCTAGAACAGCATGCGTCGTCCAGTTTCTGTGTCCCACAGTCATAAGTCACTTTTTTTGAGTTACATGTTGTCACTATTTATGATGGTGTTTGGTGTGGGCAATTAATGCAAAATTGGAGCCAAAATGGCTTTGACTTTTTGTAAACCATTTACCAAAATTTGGTAATTGTTTTTCCACTTCTTGTATACGGTTTTTGAAGCCAAAATAGAATTTAAAAATATAACTTCTTCTCTCTCCCAAATAGCCGAACCAATGAGCTTTTTTCTCTCTGTTTTTTCTTTCATCTTCACCGAAATTTGGAAGGGAGAAACTTGAAGGATTTTGTTGCAAAATCTTTCATAGAGCTAGCACTCTTCAAGGATCATCAAGAGGTGATAGGGAAACCTATTCAAGAGCTTGGAAATTCAAAACAAAGCTTGGAGCATTGTTCTTTCTCTTGGCCGAATTCTTGGAGCATCTTGGAGAAAATGTTTGTTGATCAACGCATCCTTAAACCGATCGATGTAAGTGTGTTTTCGCCACTCTTATTCGTTATTCATTCGTATTTCTTTGTTCATTATGATCTTGGGCCTAATCATAGAAACCAACAGTAGTCTCGTGAGGGCTTACAGTGACGATACCCATAAATGTCAATATAAAACTAATGCACACAAAAGCAAAAAGACAAGAGAAAAGAGAATAAAGAAGTTAGTGACTAACATGTGAAACTCCTTACCTAAGTTAGTAGTTGTTTATTTCTTTCTAAATTACCAAATAAGTAAATTCTCTGATTATTTTTACCATTCTCCATATACACAGCCAACAAAGTATTAATCAACTCATTGTGCCCACAATATTCATAAGTGTAGTTGAAAATAGAGTAATATTTTTGTCCTAAAGTTATATTAGACATCACATTTTTTTTAGCAATGGAATATTTTTCTAATTTTTCATTTTTTTATAATTTATATACAATATCTTTCATCCATGTAGCGAGCTTTGGGTTAGTGACTCCCAAACCAGTTGGCTTTAGGGCACTAGGTGTTAAAACACCCTTAAAGACTTAATTACTCAGATTTCAGATATATATATATATATATATATATATATATATATATATATATATTTTATAACATCTTCAATCCATGTAGCGAGCTTTGTGCCAGTGACTCCCAAACCAGTTGGCTTTAGGGCACTAGGTGTTAAAACAACCCTTAAAGACTTAATTACTCAGATCTCAAATGTGTTTTTCAACATTTTTCATTTTTTGTATCCCATCACTTTTTAGATTCTTCCTCCAATTAACTAGAGCACTGCATATTACAAACTTTTCAATTATAACTCATGTCCGTATGTTACCATGCATGTTGATAATACCTGTCAACTGAGCATATAAAGATATATTTTAGTCAGTTTTATGGAAAATTCACAAATTAAATAATTCAAAAGGAAATAAACAAAAATTAACTTGTTACGAAATAGGTTGAGATACGTCTCAGGAGTGGAAATTCCTTACACAACTATCTCACACTAATTTCACCAGAATAGTCAAGTTAAAAACGTAAAAACATAAAATTTTTATTTTTTTATTAATTTTTTTTTATTTTTTTTGAATTTTGTTTTTTGAATTTTTGACTAAAAATCAAATAAAAACAACATAATAAAAACAAGATACTAGTCAACTATTCCCCTCCTCCAAACCTAAATGAGACATTGTCTCCAATGTCTTAAAAAGTGGAAGAAGAGTTTAGAAAACATATATAGTTAGCTGAAATTCTACATCTAAAATGAAAATTACAGGTTAAGATCCAGATTTATCCGACGGTTCTTACCATAATCATTAACGGACCAGATTATCTTCGAAAGGATAAGGTCAATTTGTGGTTCAAAGTGTTGGACAATTATGACCCATAACGTCACTATTTGTAAAAGACATTGTGGTTTTTGTACAAATTAACTATGTGACAATGGAAATTGCATTTTATCATTTTGTAATTAGATTACTTAAATAAATAAATGATAAAAGTCCTTATGATTAGTTCCAGATTATAAGATATGAGACAATATCAATCCACAAAGGTTTAATCAATAAATATCCCTAGTCGTAGTATTATAGAGACTGGACATCGATAATGCAAAATAGACTAGTATTGCACTTGTGCGTGTTATGGAAGCGTAACATCATAGTTCTCATATATTTAAGTATTGGATACTATGCAAGTGTGATAGGAGGTTGTGTTTACCGATGGTACGGAAACAACTTCTCTCTGGATAGACCTCACGGAATCTCATTGGTAGTATGACTATGTGTCTATGGGAATCCGCTTCGGGGTAGGTATATTTGGTCTTAACCTGAGACTTGCATCGCTAGTACTTGCGACAATCAATACGCTTTGGTTTTGGTCGTCCGAGACTTTAACAGGTTCTTTGTACGCCTCTTTTAGGTTTATTGAGAATCGTAGTGTATTAGGTGTGATGTCAAGACAGAAGTATTACTTCAGTCATATGGAGATGATGATCACGCAGGGATACATAACCGGTTCTCTATTATGTTGCAACTATCGAGATAATATGACAAGGTCATGATTATCCGATTATAGAGACTAGTTGCTTGTGATCCGATATATGCTTCGTACGAGGCAGACACTATTCCAGCCCCAGGCATTGCATGTGACATCATATACTGGATCGCAATACGCAATACTACGTATACTACGCCTTTTATAGATTATATATTCCTTGAAGAATATTTCTGGAGAATTTGGTAGGCACGACGCTTTTCTAGAAGCCAACCATGTCTCGTAAATCGGTAAAAACGTGGTACGAGGTACGCACGTGTTCGGATAGTCCGACGACCATATTTACTGCCGACATATCCCGGGATCTCATTAGTCGCTTCCCCGAAGATTCACCGATCACGTATGACTCGCTCAGAATTAATCTGGGATTAATTATAAGAGAGATAAAATTAATCTGGATTAATTACGGCAAGAATTTATCTGGGATAAAATTCAACAGAGAGAGAGAACGATTAATTTGGAATTAATCGATTAAATAATATATTCGATATATTAAACGAAATTAGATTTCATAACGGAATTAAAATTAGATTTTAATTCGGGCGAACGAGTTAATTTAGAATTAATTCGCGAGTGCCTTGAATAGTAATTTTGCTAGGCATAATTGTTTAATCAAATTTGATTTAATTACGTCGCAACGGAAAATTCGTTTATTCTGAATTAACGAACCCGAGCCCGGAATGTGTTTACGGGCCCACTCGGATCTTTAATCAAGTGGGGCCCATAAGTCACATCAAGTCACATCACTAGTCAATCCTTTGCCTTTTTGGTGATGGTAGTTAGTGAAGTATTTGATGGTTGTGTGTAAAACACACAAGTGTGAAATGTTGAAAGACATTTACCAAAACTTTGAGATTTGGTATATGCTTTTGTTTTTGGAAAATCTCAACACTTTTACACTTGACACAATTTGAAAAGATTTTCTCTCTTCCTCTCCCTCCAAAGCCGAGAGACAGAAGAAGCAAAATGGAAGATTTTGTTGCAATTTCTTCAAAGCTAGCACTTAAAGATTCATACAAAGGTGATAGGGAAACGTCCCTAGAGTTTGGAATCCTTTCCTAATGCTTGGAGCTTCAACATACTTCAAAGAGAGGAGCTTGGAGAAACTTCTTAAATCAAAATTTTGTTATCAACACATCCTAGAAACCGATCTTTGTAAGTATAATTCCGCTATACTTCTTTACGTATTCACATTATTTTATGCTTGAAATGATCTTGGTTTGACCTTAGAAACCAACAATGGTATCATGAGCCTATTTTGAGCATGAAATTGAATTAGGGTTCTTAATCTTGATTTGGGTATTTTTGATTTGAGCATGATTTAATCAAATTGTTTATTTGAATATGCTTATATAATGTTAACTTAGAGTTGTGCATGATCAATTTGATGAAAAATTAATAGGATTAATTTTCCCCAAATTTTTTAGGCTTGGCCGAATGGTAGTAGAACCCTAGGTCATGGTGATTTTTTGTTTTTTAAATCATTGGATGTGTTTAAAGACATGATATATATTGATTTGTGATTTAATTGGATTGAAATCAAAATCGGATATAAAATCATCAAATTTTCGTGACCAAAAGAGCATGAAAATGACTTGATTTTGTTTCAATAATGTTGGACATGTATTTATTATAATAAAGCATGATTAATTGATTAAATTAGTATTTTGGAAATGTTGATTTAAATAATTAATTAAAAATAATTAATTATGGCTAAAACTTTAATTAATTAAATTGTGAAATTTGGAATTGGGCTAAAATTGTTGTATTTGGGCCTAATGGGCTTGGTTGGGCTAAGTTGGTTTAGGACAATTGGATTGGATCCAAATTGGGCCTAAAACCATTCCATTAAGTCCAACTATAATAAATGGGCCTTTTAAAATTTAATTAGACCTAATGGGCCAAAATTAATTTTGTGGCAAATGGTGATTCCTTATTGGGCTTGGTTGCCAAAGTCCATGCCTTAATAAATTAATTGAAAGCCCATTGGACTTTAATTAAATTGACATTGGATGTTAATTGGGTTTTGAGACCCATTAAGATTAGATTTAGAATCTAAGTCGTAAAGGAGCATTAAAAGTGTAATTATTTAATTTGAATTAAATAAAGAATTAGTATTGAATACAAATAAATTGGATTTAAAATTGTAGTTCGATATAATTCAAGAATTCGTACTTTGAGTACTTATTCTTAAAACGAGTTGGACTCGCGCAAATCAAATCGTTGTTTGAACATTGGATGATCACTTAATTCAAAGATTAATTAATTGAATTAGATTGATTGAATAACATGCTTTGTTTGAATACATTGATGTGTTGAATGAATAATGTATATCAGATGGATATTAGATGGGTGATGGCAATTTTGGAAATTATTGTAATAAATTAGAATTTATTAAATTGGACCTGCGTGTCCAGCCTTTATCTCTCGATTCTTTGTAATCTATTTTCACCACCAATTCCCCTCAATGTAATGAGGTTTCTTTATTGTATTATATAATGGGTAGAAGTTAGAATAGTGCTAGCCGGGGAGAGGAAAGTGAGTGATTTTTTCTAGGAACAATTTGTGAGATATCCATCCGCATATCATTATTAATTTATTTACCGTGCCTTATTATGCTTTTAGAATACATGCTTAAGGGTGTATGATGAGACCTAATCAAAGATAATTAATTGGTTGCCAATTACGCGAAAAAAAAAAAACCTCAAAATATTAAGCGTTTTCCTTCCATTGAATGATTCATTCTCAAGATCCAAGATTGGCACTGGTTTGTTGGCCAAAGTCAAGAACTTTGTCCATCGCGGATGTGTTTGAATCATGAACGCTTTGTTCCATATCGTATGTCTTGCCCAAGTTGTGATTTGTTGGCCAAAGTCAAGATCACTTCTTGTTCATCGACATCGATTACGAAGCTTTCCAATGTCAATAGGTCCCGCTTAACTGGAATCATTAAGCTTGTTGAGCCAAAGCCAAGGCTTAGTTGATTCAGAGGAAAAAGGTTAGGAAAATATATTGGATATATTGGCATATATATTGTATATATGTTTCAGACTTGGAGGTCCACCTACCGGATCTAGGAATTGGATGAGATCCAATTGATCTTAGAGATATACCTAGTTAAATATCATAGCTTGTTGGCCAAAGTCAAGGTTGTGTGTTATTTAACGGGATCCTAGCCCACTAGGTAACTAGGTTTCCCGAGTACTCAACAGAGGGTTAGAGGCTCGCTGAAAAATAGTGGGAGACCAGTATTGAATTTGCAATTTCGTTCAAATACTTGGTATTACGCGCTTTCAAATTATTTCGTCAATTATATATTTATTAGTTGGAGTAATATTTTATTATTTTTCTTGTAACAGTTGGACTGTACCCAAATATCATTAATTGAATAGTTTGACTATTGCAATTAAGATGGCTGGAAAGATCGGAGTTAGAGACATTATCATGGGCGAAAATATCTTTAATGGCGTGAACTTTCCTGATTGGGATATGAACCTCAGGATTGTCCTGGGGGCTGAGAGGATGCTCTATATGATAGAGAGACCTCTCGGGCCTAAGCCCGGAAATGAGCAGCCGCTTGAGCTTGAGCTTTGAAAGGCTCATAGCGATGACAACTCACTGCTCAATCTGTCATGCTCGCTGCGATGACCCCTCAATTTCGTTGCCAAAACAATGGGTTGGATCCCTATACTATGATGGCAAAATTGAAGGACCTTCATCGATCTAACCTTAGATCGTAAAGGTCTGAATTACAAAAAAAGCTCTTTCGCTCACGAATTTCAGAGGGTACATCTATTGAGCACCATGTGTCACAGATGATTGCTGACATTGAACAGCTGAGTCAGCTAGGCATAACCTTTGAGGCTGAGACTTATATAGATTTGATCTTGCAGTCTCTTTCTGTCAACTGGAGCGGGTTCATCATGAACTACAATATGATGAACCAAGACCATACTCTTGGAGAGCTGATGGCAATGCTGCGTGAAGCAGAAAAAAAGCTGATGAAGGGCAAAAAGCGTGAGAAGAACATCTCAGTCCCCCAAGGCTTGGCCGAAGGCAACTGGAGGTGTAAAGAAGAAGAAGAAAAAGAAGGGCAAGGCCAAATCATCAAAGTCTTCTGGGAAGGCTAAGAAAAAAATCCCAAGATGTATGCTGCAGTGTGGCAAATGGGGTCACTAGAAGCGTGACTGCCGTGAGTACAAGGAGTACATGAAGGAAATCAAAGCGGGCAAGGCGCCGGCTTCAGGTATGTTTGTTATAGAAATAAACATGTCTACTTCTAGTTTTATTGGAATTTTTGATTCTGGTTGTGTACTCATATATGTACTGATGTGCAGAATCTGCGGATTAGCAGAAGACTGGCCTCATGAGAGATTGACCTCCGCTTTGGAAATGGGACTCGAGTCGCTGTTTTTGCCGTTGGGACTTATATTTTGGAACTACCCTCGGGGCATGTACTTAATCTTTCAGACTGTTATTATGTACCTAGTTTGATTAGGAATATTATATATGTATCTTTATTGGCCCAATGTGGCTATACTTTTGTTTTTAGAAACACTGGGTGTTTTATGTACAAAAATAATATGGAGATATGTAGTGCTGATGTGAATATGGTCTTTATATTTTGAATATAATGTCTGGGACACATTAACAATACTCGCATATCCAAACTTTTGAAGAGTGGGTACTTGGACGGATTTGATCCAAATTCATATGACGTTTGCGAATCTTGTTTTTTAGGCAAAATGCCTAAAACACCTTTTAGCGGTAAATGTGTACGTGCCACCGAACTGTTAGCCCTTGTTCATAGTGACATTTGTGGGCACATGTCTAGCCAGGCTAGAGGTGGATATGAATACTTCGTAACCTTTACGGATGATGCATCGCGTTATGGTTATGAGTATTTTATGAGACACAAGTCAGAAACCTTTGAGAAATTCAAAGAGTTTCGACACGAAGTTGAAAAACAGACCGGCAAAAGTATTAAAACATTACGGTCGGACTGTGGTGGAGATACTTGAGCAATGAGTTTCTTGATTACTTGAAAGAGTGTGGTATTCTTTCACAGTGGACTCCTCCCGGAACACCTCAATTGAACGGTGTGTCCGAACGGGAAACCGAACTTTGTTGGACATGGTAAGGTTGATGATGAGTTGTACTGAGCTACCTATTTCCTTCTGGGGATATGCATTGAACAGTGCATTACTTATTTTGAATAAGGTTCCGTCAAAGTCTGTTTAACAACTCCGTATGAAATATGGACAGGAAAGAAATCGGGTTTCTCATTCCTGAAGATTTGGGGTTGCTGGGCATACGTCAAACGTTTGGAAGGTACAAAACTAGAACCCAAATCAGATAAATGCCTATTTGTAGGATATCCTAGGGAAACCAAATGATATTACTTCTATCACCCACAAGAGAACAAAGTATTTGTTGCTCTACATGTGGTTTTCCTTGAGAAGGAATTCCTAAATGCAGTGGTTAGTGGGAGGAAAGTAGAACTCGATGAAAATCAGAGTGATACTGTTCCTGGCATAGAATCCTTAACGGAACATGAATAATTCATCAGGGATGAGACTGTACCACAATCTTCGAATACACAAGAACCGCGTAGGTCGGAGATATTCAGAAGACAACCTGAGAGGTATGGGTTTCTGATCTCACCTCATGTGGATATTAATCTTATTAAGGAAGATGAACAGCTACGTATGAGGAAGCGATACAAGGTATCGACTCCGGTTTATGGCAAGATGCCATGATGTCCGAAATGGATTCCATGTACACCAACCAAGTTTGGACACTGGTTGATGCACCCGAATGCGTAAATCCTATTGGTTGCAAATGGGTCTTCAAGAAGAAGACCGACATGGATGGCAACACACAAACGTACAAAGCTAGGCTTGTAGCGAATGGGTATCGTCAACGATATGGTGTCAAATACGAAGAAAATTTTTCACTCGTTGCCATGATTAATCCATTCGAATTATGATTGCTATTGCTGCATATTTTGATTACGAGATATGGCAGATGGACGTCAAAACCATTTTCCTTAATGGAAACCTTTTGGAGGATGTTTATATGCAACAACCTGACAGTTTTGTCGTACCAAAACATGCGAACAAGGTTTGCAAGTTAAATCGATCCATTTATGGATTGAAGCAAGCATCACGTTCTTGGAACCAACGTTTTGATGAGATAAAAAAAGAATACGATTTCGTTCAAAACAAGGATGATCCTTGTGTATATAAGAAGGTTAGTGGGAGCGCACTGACATTCATTGTCCTTTATGTCGATGATGTATTGCTTATTGGCAATGACATTCCCATGCTACAATCGGTGAAAGCTTGGCTTTCATTAAAATTCTCTATGAAGGACCTGGGAGAAGCAGCCTTTATTCTAGAAATAAAGATCTACCGGGATAGATCTAGAAAGCTTCTTGGACTCTCCCAGAGCACGTACATTGACAAAATGTTGAAGAGATTCAACATGGATCAGTCCAAGAGGGGACTGTTGCCAGTGTCACATGGCGTCAGTCTATCTAAGGACATGTGTCCTAAAACTCAAGATGAGAGAGAGAACATGAGTCGGATCCCGTTCGCCTCCGCAGTCGGATCGATCATGTATGGCATGATATGTACGTGACATGATGTCTCGTATGCTTTGAGCATGTGTAGTTGCTATCAGGCCGATCCAGGTGATGGTCACTGGATGACGGTTAAGAATATCCTTAAGTATCTTAGATGAACTAAGGATGCTTTCTTAATCTATGGAGATGGAGAACATGAGGTAACTGGGTATACCGATGCAAGTTTCCAAACCAATAAAGACGACTGTAAGTCGTAATCCGGGTACATATTTTGTTTGAACCACGGAGCAGTAAGCTGGAAATCTTCCAAGCAAGAGATTGTTGCCGATTCAACAACAGAAGCAGAGTATATTACTGCAGCTGAAGCAGTAAAAGAGGCGGTTCAGATCCGTAAATTCCTAATTGGATTAGGAGTAGTTCCGTTAGCAGCTGAGCCCGTTCCATTTTTGTGACAATACCGGGGCTATAGCGCAGGCTAAGGAACCGCGGTCTCATCAACGATTTAAGCATGTTCTTCGACGTTTCCATCTGATTCGTGAGATCATACATCGTGGCGATGTGAAGATCGAGAAGGTCGCATCAGAGGACAACATTGCAGATCCGTTGACGAAAGCTATTCCTCAACAAAAGTTTGAGCGACATGTACATAGTTTATGTGTTAGATGCTTGAGTGACTGGCTATAGGCCAAGTGGGATATTGTTGGACAATTATGACCCATAGCTTGAGGTAACTGTGTAGTTGCTATCAGGCCGATCCAGGTGATGGTCACTGGATGACGGTTAAGAATATCCTTAAGTATCTTAGATGAACTAAGGATGCTTTCTTAATCTATGGAGATGGAGAACTTGAGGTAACTGGGTATACCGATGCAAGTTTCCAAACCAATAAAGACGACTGTAAGTCGTAATCCGGGTACATATTTTGTTTGAACCACGGAGCAGTAAGCTGGAAATCTTCCAAGCAAGAGATTGTTGCCGATTCAACAACAGAAGCGGAGTATATTACTGGCAGCTGAAGCAGTAAAAGAGGCGGTTCAGATCCGTAAATTCCTAATTGGATTAGGAGTAGTTCCGTTAGCAGCTGAGCCCGTTCCATTGTTTTGTGACAATACCGGGGCTATAGCGCAGGCTAAGGAACCGCGGTCTCATCAACGATTTAAGCATGTTCTTCGACGTTTCCATCTGATTCGTGAGATCATACATCGTGGCGATGTGAAGATCGAGAAGGTCGCATCAGAGGACAACATTGCAGATCCGTTGACGAAAGCTATTCCTCAACAAAAGTTTGAGCGACATGTACATAGTTTATGTGTTAGATGCTTGAGTGACTGGCTATCGGCCAAGTGGGATATTGTTGGATAATTATGACCCATAGCGTCACTATTTGTAAAAGACATTATGGTTTTTGTACAAATTAACTATGTGACAATGGAAATTGCATTTTATCATTTTGTAATTAGATTACTTAAATAAATAAATGATAAAAGTCCTTATGATTAGTTCCGTATTATAAGATATGAGACAATATCAATCCACAAAGGTTTTAATCATTAAATATCCCAGTCGTCGTAGTATTATCGAGAATGGACATCGATAATGCAAAATAGACTAGTATTGAACTTGTTCGTGTTATGGAAGCATAACATCATAGTTCTCATATATTTAAGTATTGGATACTTATGCAAGTGTGATAGGAGGTTGTGTTTACTGATGGTACGGAAACAACTTTGCTCTGGATAGACCCCACAAAATCCTATTGGTAGTATGACTATGTGTTTATGGGAATCCGCTTCAGGGTAGGTGTATTTGGTCTTAACCTGAGACTTGCATCGCTAGTACTTGCGACAATCAATACTCTTTGGTTTTGGTCGTCCGGGACTTTAACAGATTCTGTGTGCGCCTTTTCTAGGTTTATTGAGAATCATAGTGTATTGGGTGTCATGTCAAGATGAAAGTATCACTTCAGTCATATGGAGATGATGATCCCACAAGGATACAGAACCGGTTCTCTAATATGTTGCAACTATTGAGATAATATGACAAGGTCATGATTATCCGATTATAGAGACTAGTTGCTTGTGATCCGATATATGCTTCGTACGGGGCAGACGTTATTCCAGCCCCAGGCCTTGCATGTGACATCAGATACTGGATCGCAATACGCAATACTACGTATACTACGTCTGTTATAGATTATATATTCCTTAAAGAATATTTCTGGAGAATTGGGTAGGCACAGCGCTTTGTTAGAAGCCAGCCATATCTCATAAATCGGTAAAAACATGGCACGAGGTACGCACATGTTCGGATAGTCCGACGACCGGATTTACTGCCAACATATCCAGGGATCTCATAGGTCGCTTCCCGAAGATTCACCGATCACTTATGACTCGCTAAGAATTAACCTGGGATTAATTATAAGAGAGAGAAAATTAATCTGGGATTAATTACGGCAAGAATTATCTGGGATAAAATTCAACTAGAAGCGAGAGAATGATTAATTTGGAATTACTCGATTAAATAATATATTCGATATATTAAACGAAATTAGATTTCATAACAGAATTAAAATTAGATTTTAATTCAGGCGAACGAGTTAATTTAGAATTAATTCGCGAGCGACTTGAATAGTAATTTTGCTAGGCATAATTGTTTAATTAAATTTGATTTAATTACGTCGCAATGAAAAATTCGTTTATTCGGAATTAACGAACCCGAGCCCGGAATGTGTTTGCGAAGAATTTGATGGTGATGATAGTTAGTGAAGAATTTGATGGTTGTGTGTAAAACACACAAGTGTGAAAGGTTGAAAGATATTTACCAAAACTTTGAGATTTGGTATATGCTTTTGTTTTTGGAAAATCTCAACACTTTTACACTTAACACAAATTGAAAAGATTTTCTCTCTTCCTCTCCCTCCAAAGCCGAGAGACACAAGAAGCAAAAGGGAAGATTTTGTTGCAATTTCTTCCAAAGCTAGCACTTAAAAATTCATACAAAGGTGATAGGGAAACATCCCTAGAGTTTGGAATCCTTTCCTAAAGCTTAGAGCTTCAACATACTTCAAATAGAGGAGTTTGGAGCAACTTCTCAAAGCAAAATTTTGTTTTCAACACATCATAGAAACCGATCTTTGTAAGTATAATTCCGCTATACTTCTTTACATATTCACAGTATTTCATGCTTGAAATGATCTTGGTTTGACCTTAGAAACCCAACACAAAGGCTAAGATTTGGTCAATTATATCTTGGGCAGTTCTGGCAGTAAAGAGGAGTTCTTTTACAGGTTTTGACACGAACCCCTTTCTCCGGGCATCATCAAGAAACACATAAAGAAAATCATAAAATCCATCAGCATTAAACAGTCCAATCGATTTCTGGTGTATGTTCAAGTTTGCCCAAGATAGTACTGTAAAAATTTCCTCCATCGTGCCTAATCCACCTGGCAAAGCAATAAAAGCATCAACACAGTTAATCATTTCCACCAGTCGTTCGGACATGCCTGACTTGATTAATTCCTCTCCGTTTGATGATCCTATAAGATTCGTCTCTGCCAAAGGTTTTGGGATGATTCCCAGAACTTGACTACCTCATTCTTGTACAACCCTTTAAACGATCCCATTAGTCCAAGATTGCCACCGCCATATACTAAGTGCATATTCCTTTCAACTATGACTCTACCCAATTCCTGTGCTGCCGCTACAAATTCTGGTTTAGAACCAACATTAGTATCGTAAAACACACAGATGTTTACAACTCGTCTTCTTGAAGTAACTTCCATTTTTTTTTATCTTTTTCTCAAATCTGGATGCCTTCAAGAGTGCAATGATGAGTTGAATTTTAAAACCTGAAAAAGGGTGAGTAATAATAGCACTAGTACCTGCGAAATGACAATTATTAGTTAAACAGTGAAATATATCATGAAAGTCAAAAAGTTTGGATCCTATCGAAGAAAAATAAAAGAAAATAACAAAACAAATCACAATTATTAGAAAATAATATTTACAAGAAGTAACAGCTTGATTGACATCTATGCGTCAGTGACAAGCTTCCCATCCAATTTTCTTATAAAATGGCAAATAGTGTCTTTTAAAGTTAGAATCCCGAGATTGTATTGTTTTCTTTCTTTTCGGAATTGTGTATATAACATGTGAATTGCATGATGCACATACCTACCGGAATGCGTCTCAAGAGTTTTAGATATGTCATCCAAAGACTCCTTACTTAAGCCATCCATAATGAATTTAATTTTATCTTACGGTTAACAGACACCATTCCTAAAGAACGACAACGAGTATTACATGTCATACGAGAACATTTATAGCAAACACCCATTCTTTTAGCTATTCTATTTTTAGCATATGTGCTTCTTCCTAAACCAGGTAGATATGAAACAAAAGAGTCAGAGGACTCACCTGCCAATCGGACCCGTGCTTCAATAATCCAACAAATGCCATTAGGAATACCTTTGATCATCAGAAGTCTCATCTGTTCCAAGCAAACTTTGTAGACTTTCATCAGAGACTTTTGAGGGAGAGAAGGAAATTTCTTGTGAAGATTTGCGAGAACTTCATCCATCCTGAAATGTGACTTTACCTACACAAATTAAACAAACAAAAATAAAACACACCAAAATATGAATATATACATAAATTACATGGGTTCCTCCCAGCTAGCGCTAAGTTTATCGTCATCAGCTAGACATGACTACCCGAACATTAGACTGGATATGAAAGTGTGACACTTTCTTTTTATCGCTAAAATGATTCTCCCCAGTAGTGCTTGACACGCTGACTATTAACTTTGAATGTTTCATTAGTATTGGGATCAAGTAACTCAACATCTCCATATGGTAAAACCTGAGTTATCACAAATGGACCTGACCACCTTGATTTCAGCTTTCCAGGGAAAAGTTTCAACCTTGAATTGTATAACAACACCTGCTGCCTTGGTTCCAGTTTTTTGCGCATTATTTTTTGATCATGCCATTACTTGGTATTTTCTTTGTATAATCTAGCATTCTTATAAGCCTGTAGGCGAAATTCCTCCAATTCGTTGAGTTGGTGGAGTCGATTTTCTCCTGCTGCTTGTGGATCAAGATTTAACTTCTTTAGTGCCCAGTACGGCTTATGTTCAAGCTCTACAGGAAGATGGCATGCTTTCCCAAACACCATTTGATATAGGGACATACCAATAGGTGTTTTGTAAGATGTTCGGTAGGCCCATAATGCATCATCCAATTTTGTAGACCAGTCTCTCCTTGTTAATCCAACAGTTCTCTCCAAGATTCTTTTGATCTCCCTGTTTGAAACTTCAACCTGTCCATTTGACTG
Organism: Zanthoxylum bungeanum; assembly: GCA_019454045.1. Classification (NCBI taxonomy): domain Eukaryota; kingdom Viridiplantae; phylum Streptophyta; class Magnoliopsida; order Sapindales; family Rutaceae; genus Zanthoxylum; species Zanthoxylum bungeanum. The sequence goes on from SKCR01041580.1 coordinate 113,080, forward strand.
TGGATTGTAATGCAGTGGCAACTTTATGAGTAACTCCGTATTTGGATAGAAGTGCATCAAGTATCTATTGCAAAAATGTGTGCCACCATCACTGATAATTGCCCGCAGTGTTCTGAAGCAAGTGAAAATATTCTTTTTAAGGAATTTTATCACCACTTTTGAATCATTTGATGGCAGTGCTATTACTTCAACCCATTTGGAGACGGTCTATTGCAACTAGTATGTACAAGTTTCCAAATGATGGAACAATGGTCCAATAAAATCAATCCCTCATGTTGATGGTGTTTTCAGGCACTATGATATGTAAAACAGCACAACGAGGATATAAGGGTAATTCCCTACTTGGGTGAGATCGCTGAATCCAACCCGACCACTTTGCAATAAAAGAACAAGCACCTTACGGTTTCAAACCGACCACAACAGAAATAGACCGAGCACTTTATGACCGGCAACCGATCACTTGGTTCAGATAGCCGGGCACTATCAGGTCGACAGCAACATTCTCAGCATAAAGGACTATCATGACCGACCACATGAAACCGACCAGATGGCGAGATATGCTCAAGATGATGACACCCTATTCCTATGGATAAGATGAAACGAATTATCCTACTTTCACAAGGAAATGAAGTCAGAATCCAAAAAGGAAAAAGTGAAGGCAGACGTTGGATTAGAAATCCTTACGAA
>SKCR01041581.1:0-73784 GCA_019454045.1 Zanthoxylum bungeanum
ACTCAAATGTATCAAAGCTCACTAATATAAATTATGAAGATGAAGTATGAGATTTTTCAAATGTAGACAGTGTAAGATATAAAAGATTTTAAAAACTCTCGTTGCTATTTGGGAACTCACAAAAGATTACAAAAATTTGAATGTGAGTGTATTACCCAAATGGAAAACATTATAGACCTGGTCGCCGGTTCGGTTCCGGTTCGGAACCGAACCGAACCGGCCGGTTCCCGGTTCCACAAGTGTGGAACAGGAACCGAACCGGTTAATTCCGGTTCGGTTCCGGTTCCACACTTAAGTGGAATCGGAACCGTAAACCGAACCGGTCGGTTCCGGTTCGGTTTACGGTTCCCCTTCCGGTTTTTTTTTTTTTTTTTTAATAATAAATTTTAAAAAATAGAAAAAATTCTATAATCGTAATGTTTTTTCATACTATCACATCATTTTCATAGAATCTTTTTTTTATAAAATTATTTTAACATATAATCTTTTTTATAGCCAACTCTTGGCTATTGTTTTCTTTATATAAGCGATGTGAGATATTTGTTACTTGGCTATTGTGTCCCACATTGCTTATATAAAGAAGTCAATAACCAAGAGTTGGTTATAAAAAGGATATGGATATTCATGTTTTAGTATTGCAATTTTAAACCTCATTAAGTCATAATTATCAATAAAAAAAATTGAGATTTACTTGAGGAATCTTACGGTTCCAAGAAAATAAATTTTTTTTTTTTTTTTACTTCCGGTTCCAACCGGAACCGTACGGTTCCGGTTGGAACCGTTGGAACCATTCGGTTCCAGCGGTTCCAACCGGTTCGGTAAGGGTACAGGTTCCGGTTCGGTTCCGAACCGGAACCTTGGCCGGGTCTAGAAAACAAGCTCACTAATTAAATATGAAGAGATAAAATAATGAGCTTTATAAATTTGATTTTAGGGAGAAAATAATTTGAATATGTTTATAAAATCTCAAGAATATTTCGACGTGATTAGAGGATGAATATACATGTGCAATAGGTCTATTAAAAGTGACAAAATGGCCAATTTATAGATTTTGCACAAAACTAACCATTTATAGCTGTTTTTTCAGTCTGAGGCCGGCATGTCGGTCTACAGGACTGGTATACAGGTTTGAAAGCTCAAACAGCTCCAAAAAAATGATTGTTGGAACCTTTGGGACCGGTATGCCAGTTTCATGGACCGGTATGCCGATTTCAGAGACCAGTATGCATGTCTCAGCAATTTCTGATGACTAGTCAAGCCTGACAACACTCAATATTTTGGCCATAAATTGATCTAAAAATTCCAAATCAAGCTCCATAAATTTCTACATAAATTAGACATATAGGGCTATCATTTTTAAAACATTCACCCTCAAAAACATTAAGATGAATTTTTTGAAATTTGTCTAATGTGACATGTCTGCTAAAAATGTACATCTGAACATATTGTAGTAATATAGCTCTAACAAAAGTTCTATCTATCGGAATTGTGTTCCGGTTGAACCGTAGCAAATTAAAGACACATATCTATCTAATGATATATCATTTGAAATTTTATTAATCCGTTTGCTAATTTTTTAAAGCCATTTTCCTATGTACTTGTGCATTGAAATTTATTTTGGTGCAAATAAAGTGTAAATTATTTCTTAAGCATTTCAAGTCATTTTAAATGCAAGTGATGTAAAATATATGACTCCTACGAGCTTTGAAAAATTTGAATAAACTCACTTACAATTAATGTTAGCTCTTAATCATCATCTTTGATTTTCATCTTACTTGGCTCTTGCTTTGGCTTTTTCATCCTCCTTTTGACTCTTTATCACATTTGTTCTCTTGATCATCTTCTTTGCCAAAGTCTTCATGTTTTTGAGCTTTAAGCTTTTTTGCTTCATTGACATCATCAAAATCATGTTACTACTAACACCGGTTAGTATTTGTTAACAAATTCCTTAGTAGTCACCATAAAATTGATAGACAACACGGAATGCTAATTCAATTAGTTAAAAATAAAAATTTCCTCATAAATAAATCCAATCTTCCATAATATACTCCAAGATGAAAGTAAAAAGGAACACATGATTTAGTTCCATTTTATTACACTAACTTATAGACACAGTTATACACAGTAAGGGAAACAAATTATGAATCATCAGTTTTAAGAAATGTAAGTCGAACTAAATAATTTATTAGAATCGCTATGAGAAATGATAAAAACTAGTCAATTTATTGATACGAGATTTCTTTGATTTTATATTTTGATATTACTAACCTAAAAAGTTCTCTATAATATCCACTAGGATGTTTTAATCCCCAGCATCTACCTCTTTTCATCTTCATATTGATACATCGCCTTGATTCCTCGATTTTGGATTGAAAGTTTGTATGTAATAAACATTTGATTAATCAGAAATAAAACAATTATAGAGTTTTGTAAAGGAAATGAATTGTATTACGTAAATGTTATCTCAGCAATACAAAAGAGCAAAACAAAACGAGAGACCAGAGTATTTCCCCTCCACCCGCTTCAGCTGGGAGCTTCTATTTACAAATCATACTAAACAACCAAAAGTAAAGAGAAAATACATATCTCTCTCTCACAACTATTTCTTTTATAACCTCCATATGCCTTAGCTCCATACTCTCATCATTATCACTAACTAACTCCCCTCCACGTCAGCCCACAATCTTCCCTCTGCAGCAACAGATTCCCAGCATCCCAATCCCCACGTGTCTCCTCATTCTTCCCCTTTCTTGTGTACACCTTGTGGATATGAGGCCTTCCCCTCAATTGGATCTTGACTACGTTGCTCTCCAATTGTGCCTCATGCCCATTTGCACCATTAGAATTATGGTATCTAACAATACCTCCCTCCAAAATAGAGGACTTATCCCCCAAGTCCTAACTCCGGATATTGTTGACATAGCACGTCAAGATCTTCCCACGAAGATTCTTCCTAAGGTTTACGCTTCCATTTGACCAAACATTGCTGAACCATCTCCTTGTCGTATTTTTCTTTGATCAATTATGACTTCCGAGGCAACTACGTCAGTTAACTCTTCCTTTATATCTTTTGGCAAGGAGTCATGAACATGGTGATCCCCAGTGGCTCTTTTTAATTGCGAAATGTGAAAAATCGAATGGATGCAAGACCCCTCAAGTAACCGTAACTGGTAAGCAACTGTTCTAGTTTTGCGGCTGATCTGAAATGGCCCATAGTAATGAGTTACCAACTTCGCATTAATCCGTCATGACACCGACTGCTGCCTATGTGGTTGCAACCTCAAAAGCACCCACTCTCCGTCTACATAGGAGACGTCCTTCCGATGTTTATCTGCGAACTTCTTCATTCTTTCTTAAGCTCTTTGCAAATTCACCTTTAACTGACGTATCGATTTATCTCTATCCATCAGGTCGCATGCCACTGCTTCCATCACAGTTGTGTTCTGTTCAAACTTACAGATGGAAGGTGGGGGTGTTCCATACACCACTTTGAAGGGGTCTTGCCAACCGTAGCTTGAAAGTTGGTGTTGTACCAATACTCCGCCCATGCAATTCATTTCGACCATTGTTTGGGTTGTTCCGACACAAAGAACCTTAGATATGTCTCCAAGTATTTTTTAATATTTCGGTTTGCCTATCTATTCAAGGTGATACGCGAAACTCATTCTTAACTTAGTTCCCTGTAATTTGAAGAACTAGCTCCAGAAATGACTCACAAAGAGTGGATCTCTGTCACCCACAATGGATTTTGGCACCCTATGCAATCGTACTATATCCTTTGCGAAAACTTTAACAACTTTTTTGGCTTTGAAAAGATGTTTGATCAAAAGGAAATGCATGTATTTAGACAGTTTGTCTACCACAACTATTATCACATCATACCTCTTTGACTTGGGAAGTTCGATGATAAAATCCATCGCAATATCCTCCCAAATCGTGTCTGGAATTAGAAGAGGTTGTAATAAACCCCTAATGAAATAGCTTGATATTTCTGGCGTTAGGAGACCTCACATGACTTGATGAAGTTGTAGATATCTTTTTTAATTCCTCTCCAATACACATTCTCAGCTATCTGTCAGTAGGTTCGGAAAGCCCCTGAGTTACTTCTTAATGGGGTTGCATGGAATTCTTGCACAAACTTGGTAGTCCATTCTGGGTGTGCAAGTATCACCATTTTTTGTCGATTAAATAGCCGCCCTCCTCTTAGCGAAAACCCAGGATGAACCAAAGAATCCTTCTGAATGTCTTGAATAATTTGTGACGATGCTGTGATGTTCACCACTTCTTGCATTCTTGACAAAGAATCTGCGACCCTATTCTCCTTCCTAGGCTTATAGACAACATCAAAATCATACCACATCAACTTAACAACCCAATTATGTTGGTTCAAAGTTAGGATGGTCGCATCAGACTTACATTAGAGAGTGTTTCCTGGCCTTTATTTGGCTCTGGTAGTATCGTGGGTTGCTAACAAGGCCCAGTCGGCATGAGTTCTAGCCGTCACAACCCCACTCGATATGGACATTTCAGTCGACATTGATTGCAGAAGACATCAAGTTTATTGGGTTAAGTACACATCAACGCCAAGGCTGTTAACAGCCCTAAGCCTACATACATGACTCACACACAGGGCCCACGAGGCCGTACACCCCAAGAGAAGAGGGTCATATGGCCTAAAGGATTTTAGGATCCCACACGACTCAAAAGGTCTCCAGCATACCATAATCATGTTATTTAATGTTCCAGCCGACAATATATGAGCAATGTCTCAGTCAACATTACCTCATATTATGTAATGTCCCAGTAGACACGGCTCCCCAGTCTACACACGACTAATTCCTTCTTAATAAGGAAACTAAATATTAGGATTGAGACATAACACCTACAAACATGGTTGTATAATCCAAATGTCATAGGGATTACACATAATCTCGGATATATAGGCACTCCTAATTCAACCTTGATTTAACTATACTTTCCTAAATAGGCTTGGAATATTTTCCCATGTTTGTCCTCCTTCTTGTTTCCAAGGAATCCTAAACCGACTAAAATGACTATTTTACAGCCTATAAAAGGAGAGGGGATCTAATGGGTTGATTCATTCAAGCTTTGACACTCGCACATGAGTTCCCAAAGCATATATAATTTCCTAAACACCAGCCTACCGCCCTCACGGTAATCTACGAAGGTCAAGGTAACTCATCGCCTTACTTTTCCCTTCCTTCCCGCTCGTCATCATCACTAACTTGAGCGTCGGAGTGCCTATGACATCCAACACACCAGTGGGTCGTTGCTCCACACTCACTTTGCCTTTTATTTGCAGGATCGCTAGTGTCCCCATTATACAAATCCTTGATTACAGGCCGAATGTGGAATTCAACGTCTACAATTTGGCGCCCACTGTGGGGCTCAGCGATTCATAGTAAGCAAAGATCTCTCAATATACGATTTTGACACTACTCATGGCTTCTGGCAGCGAAAATGCCCCAGACCCCGTGTCTACTCAATTGGTTGTTGATTACGCCCAAAAAGTACTTGCGGTTATCGCAGTATAGCTGGGGTATCGATTCCTCAAGGAGATGGTTATGAAGGAATTAATTTTTTTAACAAAATCGTTAGCAATAAATTAATTAAAGAAAAGATCTAATTGGCAAATTAAAATAAAAATTATGAAAAATACATAAGGATTATCAATAGAAAAAGGCAGCAAAGCGTCAGGAATCCCCCTTATATTACATCCCTATATTTAATATTTGATTCTTTTTATTACTCAATTGAGGGTTTCACTTCTCAAACCAGCAACTGGAAAATAAATCAATTTTGAACATATTAAATCCTAAAGTAATTGCTACTTTTTGTGGCTTTTAAGTACTACATACAAACCTAATTGAATTAGGTTGGGCCCACGTGCAAGCTTTTTGTTTTTGAACCAATTCCAATAGAGTTATTGGCTCCTTGACATAATCAATTTCCTTTAGGCCATGATTTAGAGTCCCCATTATTCCTTAGCTTGGCAACAAACACGTGGGTTCCACTTTTGATCCTCCTAAATTGTTCACGTGCATCATATTTATTTGGTTTCCATTTAATCTTTGCCTTCTAATTTGCAAGGTATGTACTTTTGGTAATTAATTTATAGGAAGATTTTCAATTCCTGTAAAAATAAAAAATAAAAAAGAAAATCATCAAATTACCATAAATTATTAAATATTCTCCAAATTAAAATTTAAATTAAAAAAAATATGTAATATAAAACTAAATATTTAACAATAAATACGAATAAGTGATGTTCAAAGTATATTTTTGTGCACTTATCAGTTGCCCTTCAAGAACGCCTACGAGCGTTGGAGGAGGAAAACCTCATAATACAGAGCACCAACACGAACCTCTAGAGGCAATTGGAACAAATGGCCTCGACTTCCTAACGACGATGACCCTAAGGTCACCTCAACAGACCTGTCATTAAAACCAACCTCCTGGAGGTATTTGACGATGTGGCTGGCGGCAACCCGCCTCCGACAAACCTCGCTCGGAGCCACCAGACGACCAACGATCTGAGATGGTGGAGTTCAAAGACGTGATTCTCTCCAGACTACATGGGTGAGGCTATTGGTTAGGAAGAGCCACGTCAGGACGAATTCATATACCTCATTCCTAGAATCTATCACAGAAGTTCAGTCCCTAGAAATGAGGCTATATGATAGATCCATGGACCTAGATGATCATGTTTTCCATTACAAATATAAGATGATGTCTACGACCCTAGTACCACATCAATGGGAGACTGGAATGTGTAGAGGGTATAGAGAGACGTTCGCAGGTCCAGCCTTCAGTTTGTTTATTAGTCTTCATTATCGGTCGATTGGATCATACCAAGAACTAACAGACAAGTTCGTGGAACACTTTGCAAGCTCATGCAAATTTGAAAAGACCACGAGCGACCTTATTTCTATCCAGAAGCGAAAAAGAGAATCACTTCAAAGCTATGTGGCCCGCTTTAACAAATAATGGATCGCCATACCAGATCTCCACCAGTCGGTGACCATTGAAGCCTTCCGTAACTATCTACTCGCCAATAGTGGACTCTATATGAAGTTGACGAAGTTCTGGTGCTACACTATGGACGAGGCCCTAGCCCGGGCTCATATTAAGATTCGCTGGGATGAAGATAAAATGCCCTGGCCCGGGCCCCAGCAGCCGCCATTAGGAGGCAGCCCTGAATCCCCCTAATCGGCCCATGGACTTTGAGGATAAGGCCCGACAGCCAGTGGATAAGAGAAATCCATGGGCTATAAAGCATCAACCGATTAATCAAGATATCAAGCAAAGGCCTTCATCCAATACAGTTCATAATTGGTCTTCACCAAACAGGCCAAGGCTCCCAGACAACAGCTTTACTGTGTCATCCGGGGACTTAGTTTCAGTCCTCAAGAAAATAGGAGACATATTACGATGACTGACACGACATAGGGACGAGTTCTTCTTTTGGGGCTGACCTGGGCAGTCCCCATAAGTATTGGTCGGTCGGTTCGGACGTAAATGTGTTTTATGCTATTTTGCGGAAAAATATTTCCGTAAAGGTTTCGCGGTGTTTCTATATTATTTATGTCGTTATTTGATATCCAGTAAATATGTTTAGGTGAAATATTAATGAATTATTAATATTGGATATTAAATAATTTATTTGTAAGTTTAAAAATTTGAAACTACGATTTCGCCCGAACAGTGCTTCTTCTGCTGCGCTGCCCTGATAAAACCCCAACAAAATGGTATCAGAGCGAGTCTGATTCTGAACCCATGATATGATTTGCCCTTTAAATTTGACATTTAATTAATTTTTGCTTTTTACATGCATGAATTTATTTAATTTGATTAAACAAAGTGAAATACATCTTTTAGGAAAATCCCCGTTAAATAAGGTTTTATAAAGTGACTAGTATTAGGAATACTTATTTTTTCGTCCGCCTTGTCAATACGGATGTGAATATTTCATGATGTTGTAGTTGTATCGTGCTAAAGCTGTACAGTTATGGTTGAAGGTAGTTCATTTGCGCCGGTAGAACTTATATGATAAGAGACAAATTCAAGTGAATGTAGAAATCTTGAACGTGTCAAAGCTGTCATGACTACATCGGTAGCTTGAGTTTTTCATTGACAAGTGAAGCCTTGATACACCTCCAGTGAATGTGCCAAAGCTGTCAAAACGAGAAACGATCAGGTAAAATCAAGAGTCACAACGAGTGTGATTGACAATAAGTTGTCTACCCGTGAATATACGTAGGCGAGAACGTGCCAAAGCTGTGAGTCAAAATATATTCATGGGGTCCACTTCCCATTATGGAATTCGATTTAATTATTGAATTCTCATTTTCCGTTGGGATTACGGTATTACGTATAGTAGTGGGAGACATTGTTGGGTTAAAAATCCATAACTAAGGCAGTGTGTAATATTATGAAAATTGTCGCTTATGTATTTTCCTTATTTTATTATTTAGATAGATTTAAACTTCTATCTACTGCATGTATATTTTATATATGTTTTCTGACTTCACTTATTGTTGCAGATTTCTAGAATAGGTTCTATATTAGAATAGACTGTGATATAATCATTATAGAGAGAATAGTTTCTTATGCAGTAAAAATTAGTATGAATTGGTTCATATCTCGAGATTCTTCACTGGCATTAAAAAAATCCATTAGGTATTTGTTTATCTGATAATGACGTTTCTTGGCTTTAGTGACATTTAGAGGTCATGTGTCCGACACTATTTTCTTTTCAATTATTTGCAATTGTTGTAAATAGTTGAAGCAAAATAATAAAGCTAAAGAAAGAAGATGTGTATAGTTGTGTGTAGAAAATATCGATTTTCACAATATGACAACTATAGGTATTTGATACCAGATTTCACGTCTAGTTATTTAAAATATTGTTGAATGATTGTTTTGATATTTTATATCAAAACTTGCGACTATTGGATAGTTACTTGTTCTATATAAATAATTATTACATATTTTAATACAACTAGTAGTATCATTGACGAATAGATAAACATTAAGAAAAAATTTGGTAAAGTAAATAACTTAGAATAATATTTTATGAGATCTTATCACTTAAGTATTATATGCTTATTCCATATGATAAAGGATGGTCTGATACTAGATCACACCACATATCCTTATCCATTTAATGAATATTATATTCGAGAAGGTGATTAAATCTCGTTTAACCAATGATTGTCATTGGACCAGAAAATTTATTCAACTGATACATTTGATGTATGTACTTTAATGAGTTGTAAATTACTTAAGGTAGTTTTCTTTACTTCGTAACTTAGTCAATGAATCGTCATAACTTAGTTATATGTTTATGATAAAACGCAGATAGAATATTTTGACTGGTTCAAAGATATTCGATCTGAAGTTTTGAAAACTGTATCTTTAAAATTCATCGTAAGTTTTTGAATTGTTCAAAAAATGTTTGATATGATCAAATATATGAATTTAAGGCAATTAGTTCAATGGTTATTGAATGAATACGATTCTTACTCAATATTATTCTTCTACGATTCCATCGTAATAGAATTGGTTAGTGGGAGAATTCGAATCTTATATGATTTGATTCACTTGATATTGAGTGTTACCTAATTAGTTTCAATACTCTTAGGGATATGCTCCAGAAATACTAATCCATCCATTTAATTAAGGTTCCATTAGTTTCTACAGTTACGTATATGAGATGTACAACTAGAAAATTTGAATCTTGAAATGTTTAAGATTTAAATCTTTCTTTTGTATAATGGTTATATAATTGAAAGTACTTGCGCCTCAGAGGTACAAGTAAAAGTTTATCATTTATTCTATTTAATATAATATTGTATTCTATTTGATAGAATATCTTTTCTACAATCCCGAGTAATAAAATTATTTTATTACCTAGTGTGTAACATCGGATGTTGACCATTATAGATAATACATGACTTATTGAAGTCAAATGTGAGAGTGATAAACTATAAGTGGAACTACATAATTAATAAGATGAAACAACCCTTAGACATCTTCCATATAAGTCTATTAGGATATCAGAATCATTTGCGAAGTATTTGATACTTATGGTTCTGTTGTTTTCTTATCGAAGAAAATTATCCTATAACTTATAGTGGGAACGATATTTGATATCGATTCTGGAAATTAGTATTAAACCATAGATCTAAGATTGTTCATAGCTTACTATGATCAAGTTTGGAACTTGATTAAGCTTTCGTTATGAATCGTTCATAAAATGTGCAAATGGTTTGCACAGCAAAAGCAAAGTAAGCTTATTAAAGGTTTCACCTTTATAGTATAACAGTGACAAAAGTTATACTCTGCAATCTATTAGAGATTCTGAGGAAACTTGTCTCTAGTCGCACTTATTGAACAATTAAAGATTTGTTGGTTAATGTTAATATTAAACTGTATATTTTAGCCAGAAATACAAAGTGTCGTTTCTGAATGTTTTTTCTTCATAAAAAATCCATTGTGATTTCTTAGTTTGAAGAGTTCATTTCGGAATGGCCCTGTAGTTTGTATTATGCTAAGATTACAATTTGGTATATTAGCATATAGAGTCTATTGTAGACTCGGATGATCTTTCTGGAAATTTGTGTTTTCTAATTTTGATATCAGTCAGATTGTCTGATTTTATCAAAGTATAGAGAGTACATATGAGATAGAAGGGTTAATGGGACCGTACAAATTTCTTTCTAGTATTTTACATCATAATGACATTATCATTATTAAGGTAATAATGATATGTTTATTAGGTAAAAGATTTACTTGTGTCTTATTTTCTCCGTGAAAACTGTGGGAGTAATCTCTGTTATATTTGATATGAAGTTTTATATATGATATAAAACTAAGAGACTTTTTAGATGCTCTCATTAGTCGTACATTAGATATGATCTAATAAGGGACACAATGAGACTATCTGTATAACAGTTAGTATAACTGTTTGGTAGTTAATGTGTCTATAGTATATAATTTCATCTTTCGTAAAAGGATGATTCCTTTGTCGAAAGAGAAATTGATTAGAATGTCTAGTCAATCTTATGCATCATATGATGATGGCATAGTGAATACTATATTTATTGCGATTAGGGATATCAATTTAATCATAATTGCTATGAGTTATTTTGATACCATGTAGACCATAAGATGAGTCTTGAAACATGTTCTTTATTATCTTTGAGATATTAAGAACGAGTTTCTTTATAATGGAGAATAAAGTCTGCAACCATTAGGGTCAGATTAGTTTTGAGTCTAATTATAGACGTTATATGGTCTACGTCATAAAGAGTCAGAAAAGATACAGTGGGGGTGTCACAACTTATAAAGTATTTACTTATGAAGTTGCATAGTGACCTTATAGAAGTTTTATATTAGTGTTGTGCTTGCGGTTGTCTGCATAGTATTTTTGATTTGATCCCTAAATACTTTGACAACTCAGTAGCTGAAGCAAAATACTAATGTCGCATCTGAGTCATATTGATGTAGAACTTGGTTTCTACATAATATTAATGATGTTGGCTAAGGGGAATAGTTGTGTTTGTTGGACAAACTCAATATGTCATAGCATGCCTACTTGATGTTGCCTACCTCTTGAGCGCTAGGTGAGTTCTTGAGGGTCATGCGTATGTGATACACATTTAGATGTGCATATGATACCGTGGATTGGCACTAGAGCAAGTGGGAGAAATTTTTTGGGTTGGTGTTCAAAGTGCCAATCTGGATCGTATTTATGTATGATTCATGAATACAAGCAATACTTTTTTACATAATATTACTTATTTAGGGTATCACCCCTTGTCTTTTATTATATATATATTTGATCTAATTCATTATATTGAACTAAATCATGTTTAGTGATATATATATATATTAGAAAAGACCCGATAATATATAATGTAGTGCGCAATTACAACGTAGCTTGTAATTGACATTGGGAAGTGTCACTACTAGAAATATATTATCAAATTAAGTTTCTGGTCAAGATTCATTGACACGGATTGGTTAGTAAAATCCGCTGAGACCAGTGCATGTCGTATATCGTGACTTGGTCCGATGCTTTAACCCAACGAACCATGAGTCTCGGGAGAATCGTATAGACGTGTAGGTGTTTATTTGATAAATACTGAACGACTCACCGAAGATTACCTAATATATGGTACACCAACGTCAATAGGAATCTTATCGGGTTGAGTAGCATAGTGATTCTTCGACTTGAGATACCACAGTGGATATATGAGTTATTCTCCACACTTAGATGACAGTCACGTCACCGATCTATTTAGATAAGACCTCTGCCCTCGACCTGTATAGTTCAGCGAGTTTATCTATGGTCGTCATAATTTATGGGTGGGTAAATTATGGACACGAAATTGGATTTCGTGACGGATATGCCTGAACTTAGAGAGTCTCACTAATGAAATATACTCGTAGAGCACTAGGCCAACTTTTATGAATAATACTGATTATTTATAAATCGTTTAACGCTTAAATGAAAGATACATGCAAATGGACCTTTTAGTCATTTCCTAATTAATGTGTATTTGTATTTAATATTTGATTTTATTAAATACACATTAATGGTGTATAAGCACACTTTTGATCAATTGATGATCTTGTTACCATTCTAGAGTTGTTAGGCCGCTCATTGATGACCTAGAATTGTCTTGAGGTTTTTCAAAGTGGTGAGACTTGTTTGGTGTTGTAGGGATTAAATTAAAGTGTTGAATTTGTTTAATTTTGGCTAATTTATTAATTGGACTAATTTATGAAATTAGGGTTCTTAACCTTTTCCAAATTTGGGATTTTCATATATGTGTTGTGTAATGATGTATATATAATGTATATTAAATTTGGTGATGATTGGATTTCATCTTGACTTGTTTTGAACAAGATTGGACCAAATTGCAAAATTTGGAAAATGTAAGGTGCTCTCAGAAATTTGGGAAAATTGTGGGATTTCTGTTGTGAGTTGTATTTTCATGTATGAGACATGTACAAATCATTTTGGTAGTGATTTGAAATCAATTAAATTTGTTTGACAAATTAAGACTAAAATGATCAAAATGTAAAGTATTGGGGTCTCACGGAAATTATGAGATAAATCTGATTATTGGGATACAAATATTTTATTAGAGTATTATGTAATTAAAATAAATTAGTTTATTTTAATTGCCCAAGAAAATAATTATCAAAAATTATTTCGGAGTGAAAATACGTGCAAACGGTGAAAAATGGCATTATCGGATAACGGCTGCCCAAACTGTCCAAATATTTTTGGGGCTGACCTGGGCAGTCCCCATGAACATTGGTCGGTTGGTTCGGCCGGAAACTCGTTTTATGCTATTTTGCAGAAAAACGTTTTCGTAAAAATTTCGTGGTGTTTCTATTATTTATGTCGTTATTTGATATCGAGTAAATATATTTAAGTGAAATATGAATGAATTATTAATATTGGATATTAAATAATTTGTTCGTAAGTTTAAAAATTTTAAACTACGATTTCGCCCGAACCACGCTTCTTCCGCTGCGCCGCCCTGATAAAACCCCAACATCTGCACAGTACTCTTTTATTGTGTCTCTACACAGCACAGTTCTGCTTCCATGTTTCTTCACCCATATATTCCTCAATGCATTTTTACCTTATGGGAAACTCTCTGGCTCCCCCTTATTAGTAAGCATAATAAATTTGGATCCCGAATATTTGATTAATGGAATCATGCCTCGTTCAGATCTTATTATCCGAGGTTTACTGGTTCAGGAGGTCTGTCATCATCCAAATCTGTGGATGATCCCATAGTATCTAGTGGAGTGGGTTGCGGCTCCCATGCTCAACACTTTATTTTGTAATCTCCGATGGAACGGGTTGTGTCTCCCGTTACTCGACATCCTCATCTGCCTCCTCTACTTGGTTTAAGGTTTTTATCTTCTACAATATTTTCCAGGTTTTTCCAAGTATTTATGTTTATGTTTAATTTCTACAATATTTTCCAGGTTTTTCCAAGTATTTATGTTTATGTTTAATTTATGACTTGAATGTTTAATAGTTGATAATTTGATTGAATAATACATGTTAAAAAAATGATAAATAACACATCTCATCTAATATGTTTATCACTTTTTCCGAACCCTGAAAGCTTTAATTAGTGGAATAGCAGTTATGCAATCTTTTGGAAAATCTTGAAACTTAAGGTGCAAGCATACCAAGATTCAATAAGTACCTGCAATGTTTATGTATTAAGAAGTTTAGCATATTCCTCGGTATCTTATATATGGGTTTCACTAGGGCGGTTTTGAGTTTCATATATATATATACTAAAAAAATAAATTTTCTTTGGATTTAGAATCCTAATTTTCAATTAAATTGGAGGACTCAACCAACTATCTATATCAACTCTCCCTAAAGCCACCTATGGGTTTCATAAATTTAGGAATTGTCGATACGCGCCCTTGTATATTTTCTTGATAAGGTGCCCAACCTTCAACGACTGTTTTTAAAATAATAATAATAATAATAAGTTAATGGCTTCATATTAAATACGTCGTCAGGAACCCATGTATCCTCATCTTTATTTAGAAAATTATTTAAAAAAACGGTTGGATGAACCCATAGATTTGGATCATAAAAATTAATACTCATTGCAATAAATATGATAAAAAAAATATATCTTATATCGATAAAGGTCCATACTTTAGAACTCATCGAGTACTCCAAGACTCAGGGCAGCCGCCCTTCATTACCTGCAACAAATGCCCTTGAGACACCAATAATGCCTGCAACAAATGGCTCCATGAACCCAATCAACCAATTGTTAGTAATAATTAGTAATATATGAAGTGATGCTTCATATCCCACATAAGAAAGATATAATAACTTGAAAGGGTTTATAAGAGTTCACACATCAAAGAGTTTTGAAATTGGTATAGGCAAAATTGTGGAGGGAAGTTGTTGGCAAATTAGGGAGGGAAATATATGAAATATTTATTGGCACTTGGCATTGGACTTGGATTAATGGACTTGGATTTTCGAAATTTAAGTAATGTTTAAAATTTTATTTTTAATTAACTTTCGAAATAAATTTCCTTCTAAAATTTTAGTTAATTAACAGTTTTTGTTTAAACTAAAAATTGTCAAGTCGAAGGATCTGTCCTTACGCTAAAAGATGTGTATGTGTCGTTTGAAGTATTATAAATACGTATTTCATCTTCAGAATAAAATATTTCATAACAACTCATTCTCTTACTCTTCTTGTTCTCAAAAGAAAAATTACACTTTCTTTAACGAGTTTTTGGGTGAATTTCTAAGTTTTGATGTTTAGAAACTTTGTTTGGCTTTATTTATCCTGAACGAATTTGCCATCAACGCAACAGCAAAATAGTGGGGCATAATTTTTCCCTGATGAAACTGGCTTTTAACAATCCCTCCACCTCGGCCGCTACTGCTTCACATCGTACTTGATTAAATATTCTTCTCTTCTGCTTGATCGGCTTGTGAGCTGGATCCACCGTTAAATGGTGGCTGATAAATTTAGGGTTATCTCGGGCATGTCACTATGCCCCCAAGAAAAAATATCTGCATACTGCTTTAAAAACTTCAGAAGGTCCTACTTCAGATTTTCCTTCAAACCCGCTCCTATCTTAATGACTTTCAATGGGCCGAAGAGTTCCACTGACTCCAACTCTTCTACTGCCCTCAATTGGGCAAACTCCTCGGACTGCGCATCTGGAGATTCATCTGTCTCCTCCCCCTATTCTCTTATTCTCTTCCTCTGACTATCCTTCTCGATACAAAGAGTCTCTTTTGAAACGGTGGCGAAACAACTACTGGCTACCTTCTGACTTCCACATACAACCCCGATCCCAGATCGGGTGAGAAACTTCAGATTCAAATAATAACACGACATGGCGGCCTTTGTCTTCATCATAAAAGGCCAGCCCATAATAACCTGGTAACTGCTCATGCAGTCCACTACTGCGAAGTCCATCATGATCGTCCAGGTGCGAGGGGAAGTCTCGATCGTCATGGCTAGTTGTATCCTTCCCAAGGGGATGACTGCTGCCCCCTCCAAACCCATACAGAGGAGTCCAGTCCTGGAATACTGTAGCATACTCTACCCACAGTCCGTCCAGGGCCTCCTTGGAGATTATGTTGACCGCGCTCCTGGATCCACCAAGATCATATCTACCTCAGCTCCCCCTATCATCTCCTTAATTATTAGTGCATCGTCATACGAAAAACTCACCCCATGGGCTTCCTCGTCGGTGAACATTATTGGGACCGACCGATCTCTTTGCACGCTCGAGGCCTGCCCCACCGACAACACCTCCGACCTTTGGATCCTGCTGTAACTCTTTCTTGACCGATTCGAGTCTCCGGCCAGTGTCCTCTCTCCGATAACGGTATACATCTGTATGTGCCCCTGCCACTGTCGAGCCGCCATGGCCTCCTCGTCAATGTACTCATTCAGATAGCCGTTCTGCGCTAGATTTTCCATATGCTCCCGCAGGTCCTTACAACCTTCCGCTGAGTGTCCCTCATATTGTGATGCACACAATAATATTTCCCACTCTTCTTTTCCACCAGATACTTCCTCAGATCGGGCTCCATCAAGAGGCCCCTACCTTGAATTTCCTTCACGATCTGAGCCATCGGCTTGTTCAAATGTGTGTATCCTGCTCATCTGTGTTGGACAATTATGACCCATAGCATCACTATTTGTAAAAGACATTGTGGTTTTTGTATAAATTAACTATATGACAAAGGAAATTGCTATTTTATCATTTTGTAATTAGATTACTTGAATATATAAATGATAAAAGTCCTTATGATTAGTTCTAGATTAATAAGATATGAGACAGTATCAATCCACGAAAGGTTTAATCATTAAATATCCCTAGTCGTAGTATTATCGAGACTGGACATCGATAATACGGAATAGGCTAGTATTACACTTGTGCACGTTATGGAAGCATAACGGTATAGTTCTCATATATTTGGGTATTAGATACTCATGCAAGTGTAATAAGAGGTTATGTTACCGATGGTACGGGAATAGCTTCGCTCTGGATAGACCCATCAGAATCCCATTGGTAGTATGACTATGTGTCTATGGGAATCTGAATCAGGGTAGGTGTATTTGGTCTTAACCTGAGACTTGCATCGCTAATACTTGCGACAATCAATACGCTTTGGTTTTGGTCATCCGGGGCTTTAACAGGTTCTATATACGCATTTTCTAGGTTTATTGAGAATTGTAGTGTATTGGGTGTGATGTCAAGATGGAAGTATCACTTCAGTCATATGGAGATGATGATCACGCATGGATACATAACTAGTACTCTATTATGTTGCAACTATCGGGATAATATGACAAGGTCATGATTATCCGATTAAAGAGACTAGTTGCTAGTGATTCGATATATGCTTCGTACGGGGCAAACACAATTTCAGCCTCAGGCCTAGCATGTGACATATGATGCTGGATCGTAATACGCAATACTTAGTATACTACGCCTGGTATAGATTATGTATTCCTTAAAAGAATATTTTCTGGAGAATTGGGTAGGCACGGTGCTTTGCTAGAAGCCAACCATGTCTTGTAAATCGGTAAGAACGTGGTACTGGGTACGCACGTGTTCGGATAGTCCGACGATCGGATTTACTACCAACATATCCAGGAATCTCATTGGTCACTTTCCAAAGATTCACCGATGATGTTTGACTCGTACAGAATTAATCTGGGATTAATTATGAGAGAAAGAAAATTAATCTAGGATTAATTACGGCAAGAATTTATCTGGGATAAAATTCGATTAGAAAAGAGAGAACGATTAATTTAGATCTCAATGCGGAATTAAAATTGGATTTTAATTCGGGCAAACGAATTAATTTAGAATTAATTCGTAAGCGACTTTAATAATAATTTTGCTAGGCATAATTATTTAATTAAATTATATTTAATTATGTCGCAACTGAAAATTCGTTAATTCGGAATTAAACGAACCCGAGCCCGAGCGAAGTCGCGTGTTGGATTGTTCGACTTAAATTCGGAATTTACAAGTGGTGGGACCCACTTGACTTACATCACTAGTTTGACTAGTGATGGAAGTGGTTAAAGGTTAAGTGTAAATCTAAGCTTGCTTGTTTTTCACTCAACTAAAGTCCAACACTCTTTGTCATTTTTGGAATGACATTTTACCAACTTGATTTTTGGTAAATGGTAATTGAATTTTGGAAATCAATTACACCACACAAAAAGCAACTATCTCCCTCTTACAAGCCAAATTTGTCGTGAACCTCTCCCTATTTCTTATTGCTAGCACATTCAAGGAGTCATTCAAGGTGTTAGGGAACTAATCCTTGAGTTTGGAACACAAAGAAAATGCTTGGAGCTCTTCTTCTTCTTCTTCAAAAGTTTTGAACTTTCAACATCCAACGAAACCGATCAATGTAAGTTTTTCCGCAACTTCTTTGAGTATTCACATGAAATCATGACTTAGATGATCCTTGACATGTTCTAGGAACCCAACAATGGTATCAAGAGCCTTTTCTAAGCATGAAATGACTTTAGGGTTTATATACTTTAATTTGGGGTTTTTATGTTTTGAGCATGATTTCTTCAAATTGATTGTTTGGATGAGCTTGGATGATGATGAATTAGATTTATGCATCTTAAAATTTGAGAAAAATTGATTCGATAAATTTTCCCCAATTTCCTTGCTAAAGCCGAAACATGAACCCTAGGAATATCATGGTGATTTTTGATTTTAAACCATTGGATGTGTTTAATGCATAATAAGTATATTGATTGTTGATTTAATTAGATTGAAATCAAAATTGGATATAAATTGTGCCATATTGTCGTGAGTTAAGAAGCATGAAATTGATTGATTTTGCTTCAATTGTGTTGGACATTAATTGAATTAATTAAAGCATGATTAATTAGTTAATTGGTATTTTGGAAATATTGATTTAACTAATTAATTAAGGCTATTACACTTTAATAAAAATTAATGTGAAATTTGGAATTTTATATTAATTAAAATTAGTCTTTAATTTTGAATTGGGCTAATATTGTTGTTTTGGGGCTTAATGGCCTTGGTTGGGTCAAGCTTGGTTTAGGAAAATTGGATTGGATCCAAATTGGGCCTAAAACCATTCCATAAAATCCAAAATAATAATTGGGCCTTTAATTATTTAATTGGGCCTAATGGGCCAAAATTGATTCTATGGCAAATGGTGATTCCTTATTGGGCTTTGGTTGCCAAAGTCCATGCCTTAAGAATTAACTGAAAGCCCATTGGATTTTAATTAAATTGACATTGGATTTTAATTGGGCCTTTGAGACCCATTTAGATTGGATTTAGAATCTAAATCTAAAAGGCGCTAAAATAAGTGTAATTATTTAATTTGAATTAAATTAGAATTAGTATTGAATACAAATTAAATTGGATTTAAAATTATCGTTCGATATAATTCAAGAATACGCACTTTGAGTACTTATTCTTAAACAAGTTGGACTCGCTCAAATCAAATCGTTCTTTGAACATTGGATGATCATTAATTCAAAGATTAATTAATTGGATTAGATTGATTGAATAACATGCTTTGTGTGAATACATGGATGTATTGTATGAATAATGTATATCGAATGGATATTAGAAGGGTGAGGGCAATTTTGGACATTGTTGTAATAAATTTAGAATTTATTAAATTGGACCTGCGTGTCTAGCCTTATATCTCTTGACTCTTTCTATTTCTCTTCTCACCAATTCCCCTCAATGTAAATGAGGTTTCTTTAATGTATTATGTAATTAGGTAAAAGTTAGAATAGTGCTAGCAGGAGAGAGGAAATAGAGAGATTTGTTCTAGGAACAATTTGTTAAATATCCATCCGCATATCATTATTATTTATTTCGCGCCTTATTATGCTTTTAGAATGCATGCTTAAGGGTGTATGATGAGACCTAATCAAAGATAATAAATTGGTTGCCAATTTACGCGAAAAACCCTCAATACAATATTAAGTTATTTCCTTCCATTGAGTGGTTCTCTCTCAAGATCCGAGATTGGCATTAGTTTGTTGGCCAAAGTCAAGATCAATGTCCATCGCGGATGTGTTTGAACCACGAAAGATTTGGTCTATATCGCATGTCTTGGGCAGTTGTGACTTGTTGGCCAAAGTCAAGGTCTCTTCTTGTTCATCGACATGGATTGCGAAGCTTTCCCACTGTCAATGGGTCCCGCTTAACTGGAATCAATAAGCTTGTTGAGCTAAAGCCAAGGCCTAGTTGATTCAGAGGAAAATGTTAGGAAATATATTGGATATATTGACATATATATTATATATATGTTTCGGACTTGGAGGTCCACCTACTGGAATCAATAAGAATTGGATGGGATCCAATTGATCTTAGAGATCTTCCTAGTTAAATATCATACAGCTTGTTGGCCAAAGTCAATGTTGTGTGTTATTTAACGGGATCCTAGCCCACTAGGAAACTAGGTTTCCTGAGTACTCAACATAGGGTTAGAGGCTCGCCGAAAATTAGTGGGAGGCCAATATTGAATTTTCAATTTCGTTCAAATACTTGCCAAATACGTGCTTTCAAATTATTCTCGTCATTTTATATATTTATATTAGTTGGACTAATATTTTATTATTTTTCTTGTAACAGTTGGACTGTACCCAAAATCGTTAATTGAATAGTTAGACTATTGTAATTAAGATGGCTGGAAATATCAATGTTAGGGACATTATCATGGGCGAAAATGTCTTTAATGGTGTGAACTTTCCTGACTGGGATATGAACCTCAGGATTGTCCTGGGGGCTAAGAGATTGCTCTATACGATAGAGAGACTACTTGGGCCTAAGCCCGGAATTGAGCAGCTGCCTGAGCTTAAGCTTTGGAAGACTCACAGTGATGACAACTCAACTACTCAATCTGTCATGCTTGCTGCAATGACCCCATAATTTTGTCGTCAAAACAAGGGATTGGATCCCTACGAAATGATGTTGAAATTAAGGGACCTTCATCGATCTAACCTTAGATCGCAGAGGTACGAATTGCAGAAGAAGCTCTTTCACTCTCGCATGTCAGAGAGTACATCTGTTGAGCACCATATGTCACAGATGATTGCTGACATCGAACAGCTGGGACAGCTAGGCATAGTCTTCGAGGCTGAGACTTCCATAGATTTGATCTTACAGTCTCTTCCTGACAGCTGGAGTGGGTTCATCATGAACTATAATATGATGAACCAAGAAAATACTCTTGGAGAGTTGATGGTAATGCTGAAAGAGGTAGAGAAAGAGCTTTTGAAGGGCAAAAAGTGCGAGGCGCACTGTGGGACACAGAAACTGGACGACGCATGTTGTTCCGGGCTCGCGGCCTGGTTGGGAGTACGGAATAGTCCGGGGGACTAAACCGGAGAATAATGGAGTCGCCACTTGGTGTGAACCAGGAAAATGAGATTTAAGGCCGCACTCACCCCTCGCAAGGGAAGACCTCAAACCGTTGGGTTCAGAATGGTCCCTTACTCATGTCACTTGTAATGAAAGGATTTATGTAATAATTTAATCAAGTTTAAGTAACACTTATTTCCAAGAGTATCATGCTTCTAAATTCACACGCATACATCAACAAGTTCATCTAAATTTACATGTAACACATATCCAAATTTGCATACAGCCTATTAGCATGTAATCTATGTCTCAATTTGCATACATAAATATTAACATACGGCAAGCATACAAGTTAATAAACACATTATACTCATACATGTGGGGAATATAGATGAACGACACCTACACAATTTTACATAATGCATAGAAACAATCAGGTTTATCATACGAAGGAATAGCTACTAGGGACAATTAGGTGCGAAATCTGATGAAAATTAACTCAGTTCAGTGGGTGCGCGTTCGCGTAGCGTTCGAGAACGCATTCGAACGGTGAACAGAAGGCTCGCGTTCGTATAGCGTTCGAGAACGCGTTCGAACGGAGCCAGACCTGATGCATGAAACACTAAGAAAATGCGTGCGCGTTCGCGTAGCGTTTGATAACACGTTCGAACGGTAAATAGAAGGTTCACATTAATATAGCGTGCGAGAACGCGTTCGAACAAAACCAGACATGATACATGATGAAACTAAGAAAATGCGTGCGCGTTCGCGTAGCGTTCGAGAACGCGTTCGAACGGTAAACAGAAGATTCACGTTCGTGTGGCGTTCGAGAACGCGTTCGAACGGAATCAGACCTGATGCATGCAACACATTCATAGACAAAAAAAATCCACAATGTGGGACCTCACGTATCCGATTGAACTCATCTCACATCCAATTGAATATACACCAACCGGCGCGGCAAAGCATTGTGGTAAAGGATTTTAACCCCTCCAAATAGGGGACCTTTAATCCGACTTACTAAGCCTATGCACTCGATCGTATCATGCATACAAAGAATAAAGAAAACATAATATCAAACTTAGTGTACCCGATTGAACGTATCTTGCATTCAACCGAACACACATCAACCGGCGCGGCGAAGCATCGTGGTAAAGGATTTTAACCCCTCCAAATAGGGGACCTTTAATCCGACTTACTAAGCCCATGCGCTCGATTGAATCATGCATATAAAGAATAAAGAAACAATAATATCAAACTTAGTATGCCCGATTGAACGTATCTTGCATTCAACCGAACACACATCAACCGGCGCGGCAAAGCATCGTGGTAAAAGATTTCAACCCCTCCGAATGGAGGACCTTTCATCGCACTTACTAAGCCCATGCGCTCGATTGTATCATGCATACAAAAGTAACATACAAAATTCAAATAACAGAAAATAAATAAACCGAAGCAACATAAAACAAAAGAGGGCACCGTTTACTCAAGCGGTACATGGAATTGTATCCCGAGTACAGATCATACTACCGTCAATTCGGAATCGGCTATGAAATTTATGTCCGGGTTTCTATCCGATATACCGCGAGAGTTGACACATCTTTTATTTTATTCCAATTCCACAACATACAATATTTCATGATACATGCATATTTATCTACTCAAGGGCCACAACATGCACTTTAGCATAACAATCATGCGAACAATACTCAATAAATAATGAAAATAAAACAGAAAATGAATGTGGAAAATACCCTCAGGTCTAACCTTTTTTGCCAACTCTCAGGCTTGCGTTTCACGGACGTCGGAAGGGTAAAGCTCCTCAACTTCTCAGGTTCACTGGTTTAGCGTCGTAGCTCACTGTTTTGCTGTTTTGCTTGCTGTTCGGCCTCCGTTCTGCTGCTGTTCGGCCTCTGTTTTGCTGCTGTTTCCTCTGTATTTTTTGCTCACTATTCAGGTCACTGTTTTGACGTTTCAACGGACTGTTCCGAGTGTTTTTTGTGGGTTTTTAGTGTAGTCTTGTGTGATTATTTTAAGGATTATAAATGCAGTTTTTTATGTTACTGTTTTGAGGATTTTAGGGGCTGATTTAAGAGGATTTGGCTGCTTCTTTGGGGGTGATTTGGGCTACTGTTCAGGTGTGTTTTAGGAGGTGTAGGGGATGCTGTTTTCGGTGGAAAGGGGCTGCTGTTTTCGGTGGAAAGGGGCTGCCGTTTGGGGGTGTATTTTCGGTGATGTATGAAGGTTTATGGGCTGCTGTTTTCGGTTGTGGAGTGGGAGAGGTGAAGAGAATTATTTGTGTTTTTCTTCTTGCTATTGCCGTGAGTGGCTAGGGTTCTTGGTGTTGTGATTTTCGTGTAAGTTTGTGTATGAGCTAGGGGCTATCATGTATTGGTTAGGGGTTGTTTATATAGAGAATGGTTAGGGCTTCACCTTGTCTAACAAGGAAGGGATTTTGGAATTAAAAGGAGGATTTGATTTGGTATTCAACAAGGAAAGGATTAGATTGAGGGGGCACAAATCTTGGCTAGATTAGGAATACAAAATATTTAATTTTGTTATGATTGATTTTAATTAGGCATGACATCTTTTTAATTTAGTATGTGATTTTGTTTAGTTAGGAAGTTAATATATTTGATTTGTTTTAATTAGGTATGATTATATTATGTTTTATTTAATTGGTAAATGGTTTAAATATCTTATTTAATTCAAATACATTATTAATATTTACCTTAATATTTAATTTAATTTCCCATGTGTTTTAAATGTGTTTTATGGGCTTTGGTGGGCTAATTGGGCTGGGGTGTGAGGCTAGCAGCAAAACTAGAAATACCGACGCCGTTCGAACGCCCATTCGAACGCTACATGAACGCCCGTAATCTGCTTGATGTTCGAACGAAGCAACGAACGCATCACTAACGAAGACAGTGAACTTGCGAAATGAATCTGATGACGTACTTATTCTGAATTTCCCCTTCCGACCTCCGTTTCCCGCAATATCCTTAGCTAAAAAGGTAGTGCCTCCAACTGAGACTCATCATCGGGTATCACATGCGAAAATGCAATGCCTACAGTCGCCCCCACTTTGATGGGACTTGTGCAGTGTGTGACTTTGAACAATCTTATCAAAGTTATGCAATGCATTTTCACTTACCTGGCTCGTCTCGAGCTGAGTTGGTGCTGCAGTGGACCTCGATCCTCGGACGCATCCCAATAACTGCAACCGACAACGGGGGCACCTTAACCCTGGGCACCTCGACCCAACACCGCTGACAATAGGGACCTCGCCCTTGAACTGATGATGTAGTGGGCACCTCGACCCTGGGCACCTCGACCCGGAACTACAACTAACAACGGGGGCACCTCGACCCTGGGCACCTCGACCCAACACCGCTGACAATAGGGACCTCGCCCTCGAACTGATGATGTAGTGGGCACCTCGACCCTGGGCACCTCGACCCAAAACTACAACTGACAACGGGGGCACCTCGACCCTGGGCACCTCGACCCAACACCGCTGACAATAGGGACCTCGCCCTCGAACTGATGATGTAGTGGGCACCTCGACCCTGAACTACAACTGACAACGGGGGCACCTCGACCATGGGCACATCGACCCAACACCGCTGACAATAGGGACCTCGCCCTCGAACTGATGATGTAGTAGGCACCTCGACCCTGGGCACCTCGACCCGGAACTACAACTAACAACGGGGGCACCTCGACCCTGGGCACCTCGACCCGGAACTACAACTGATGATGCAGCAGGCCCTCGACCCTGGGACGCATCCCAGAACTGCAACTGTCACAGGGGTACCTCAAGCTGATATGGGCCTCGCCCCCAAGCCGACATGATATGGGCCTCGCCCCCAAGCTGATATGGGCCTCGTCCCTTGAGACTCATCCCCAAAAACTGAAATTGCGCTGACGCTGCTTGGCTCATTTTCGCCGCTTTCTCCTTTCTTCGAACCTGCGAACACAAAACAAAAACAAACACGAAGAGAATGCAATGTTACGTGTATGCATGAATGATTTTCTTATTCCGTTGGGTTAGGTCTTCTGCCAATTCTCGTGGTGACTGCTCGGTCCTTCTCTCCCTCAGGCAATTATTGCTTCAATCTGTCTACGTTGATCGGCTAGGTGAAATCGTTCCCCTCCAAGTCTGATAGCTTCACTGCTCCATTTCCCATTACCTTCTGCACTATGTAAGGTCCTTCTCAGTTAGGTCTGAATTTTCCTCTCGGATCTGTCGTCGATGGCCTCGACTACTTAAGTACCAAATCACCCTTCCTGATCTTGGTGGGGCGTACTTTCTTGTTGAATGCTCGGGCCAGTCTCTTCTGATACAACTGCATGTGATACAAAAACTTCGTTCTCTTCTCATCCAATAGTGCTAACTGGTCAAACCTCTGTGCGGCCCACTCCTGTTCCGGTAATCCTGCTGTAGGCATTGTCTTTTTGCATGTGAAACCCGATGATGAGTCTCATTTGGAGGCACTACCTTTTGAGTCACGGAAGCCGCGGGAAACGGATATCGGAAGGGGAAATTCAGGATAAACAAGCTCACTGTCTTCGTTAGTGCTGCGTTCGTTACTTCGTTCGAACGTCAAACAGATTGCGGGCGTTCGTGTCGCGTTCGAGGAAGCGTCCGAAAGGTTCGGTAATTCTGGTTTTGCTGCTAGCCTCACACCCCAGCCCATTTAGCTCCCCAAAGCCCATAAAACACATCCCAAATTAATAAATAAATATTAATTTAAATATTAAACATTAAATAAAATATTTAAACCATTTACCAATTAAATAAAACATTTACCAAACTTAAACTAAAATTAAAAAGAAGATATGCCTAATTAAAATCAATCTTAACCAATTTAAGCTAATCAAATATAATCATTCCTAATCTAATAAGATAATTACCAATCTAAAATATTTGTATTCCTAAACCAACACAAATTAAATATTACAACTTCCTAATTTAAAATATTTTGTCCCCCCTCAATCTTGTGTATACCTTTCTTGAAAATCCTAATTGAATACCAAAATCCTTTCCTTGTGAGACAAGAGAAAAACCATAGACATTTTCTATATAAACAACCCCTAACCAAAACCATCCTCTCTTGACACATAAATTCACGCCCAACTCTCTCTAATACACGCCCAAGACACTTCACATATACACAAAAAAAGAGAACAAAGAGCCCTAACCACCTCCTTCATAGCCGAGACAACAAAAGCCTCAATCCTCCACCATAACCGAGACCACCACAAGTAATAACCCTCCTTAGCCAAATCAAAACACTCCCCTCCTGCACCGAGAACACATCCCCCCATACAGCCCTTACAACCACTAAAACACCCCCTAACAAACACTCAAAAACAGCCACTGAATCACCTTAAAACAGCAGCCCAAATCCTCTTAAAACAGTCCCTAAAAACCTTAAAAATAGTAACATAAAAACTGCATAGATAATCTTAAAAATAATCACACACAACTGCACTAAGAACCCACGCAAACTTGGAACAGTTCATTGAAAACGTTAAAACAGGTGGCCCGAGCAGTGAGCAGCAAGACAGAGGCCGAACAGGAGCAGAACGGAGTTCGAACCGCAAGCAAAACAGCAAAACAGTGAGCTAGGACGCTGAACCAGTGAACCAGAAAAGTTGCGGAGCTTTACCCCTTCCGATCTTCGTGAAACGCGAGTCCGAGAGACGGCTTAAAAGGTTAGACCTGAGGGTACTTTTCACACCCATCTCTACGTGATTTTTGTTATTTATTTTGATTATATTTTACTTATTTGTTGAATCATGTTTATGTATGATGTGTGTTGTGGGTATGGGATGAATGAGAAATGTGTTAACTCTCGCGGTATATCGGATGGAAACCCGGACATAAATTTCATAGCCGATTCCGAATGGACGGTAATATGATCTGTACTCGGGACACAACTCCACGTACCGCTTGAGTAAACGACACTATCTTTTGCCTTGTGTTGCTTTGGTTGTTTATTTTTCGTCACTTGAATTCTGTATGTTGTTTATTTATGCATGATTCAATCAAGTGCATGGGCTTAGTGAGTTAGTCCAAAGGTCCTCTATTTGAGAGACGAAGAGCCGAAAAGGCCACCTTTGTGACACTACTTATCACCGCGCCGGTTGAAGTGTGTTCGGTTGGATGCAAGATACATTCAATCGGGCATACTTAGTTTGATATTATTGACTTTATCTTTTTATGCATGGTTCAATCAAGCGCATGGGCTTAGTAAGTGGAATGAAAGATCCCTTATGGGGAGGGGTTAAAACCCTTTACCACGATGCTTTGCCGCGCCGGTTGATGTGTGCTCGGATTGGATGTAAGATGTGTTCAATCGGGCATACTTGGTTTTGATATGATTGGCTCTATTTTTGTATGTGTGATATGACGCGCATGGGCTTAGTATGTTGGTTTAAAGGTCCTCTTTGAGAGACCAAGAGCCCCAAAAGGCCACCTTTACGGTAGTACTTCGCCGCGCCCCTTTATTTTGTTGTTTATGTATTGCGTCCCATTTCATTCATCAGGTCTGTTCCCGTTCGAACACGTTTATGAACGCAACTCGAACGCGCATACATTTTGCCTTATCATGCATCAGGTCTCATTTCCGTTCGAACGCGTTCACGAAAGCCATACGAACGTGAGCATTCTGTTTCACTTCCGTTCGAACGCGTTAACAAACGCCATACGAACATGAGCATTCTGTTTCATTTCCGTTCGAACGCGTTAACAAACGCCATACGAACGTGAGCATTCTGTTTCATTTCCGTTCGAACGCGTTTACGAACGCTACACGAACGCGAACACACTGAACTGAGACATATTCATCACATGCCACGTATAATTGGTTCTTAGGTGATTTTTTATGGAACCACACATAGTCATTCTTATCTTTGTGCACATAATAATGAAAAGCATGTTTATTCCATTAGTTGCATCGTTTGCCTTAGTCTTGATTTAACGCATTACGATTCATATGCCTATGCCATGATGACTTTAGAGTATTATTTCTTGTGATATATCGGATGGAAACCCAGACATAAATTCCGTAGCCGATTCCGAATGGACGGTAATGCGGTCTGTACTTGGGATACAATTCCACGTATCACTTGGAAAAGTGCTCACATGTATGCTTGTGCGGATATTATGTATGCTTGTGTTTTCATGAATATGATATGCTGAATGAAGTTGTATGTTCATTGTTACTTTGAGGTATTTTTAGGCATGTGTTATTCGATATGAGATATATGTGAAATGTATGTATGAGTGTTATTTTATACCCATGAATATAGAAGCATGATATTCTTAGGAATAAGTGTTACTTAAGCCTGATAAAATTATTGTGTAAATCCTTTCATTACAAATGGCATAAGTAAGGGACCATTCCGAACCCAACGGTTTGAGGTCTTCCCTTGCGAGGGGTGAGTGCGTCCTTAAATCTCATTTTCCCGGTTCACACCCGGTGGCGACTCCATTATTCTCCGGTTTAGTCCCCTGTGGCTACTCCGTACCCCCGACCGGGCCGCGAGCCCGGGACAGCATGCGTCGCCCCAGATTTATGTGTTCCCACACCTGCCTCTGCTAATACCCTCATAGACTGTATTTCCACTTCTACCGGCAATACTGCTTCCATTCCATAGACCAAAAAGTAAGGTGTGTCCCCTGTTGCTGTTCTTACTGATGTTCTGTACCCCCACAAAGCATACGGTAATTTCTCGGCCCAATCTCTGCAATTTTCTGTCATCTTGGCCAAAATCGTCTTTATAGTCTTGTTGGCTGCCTCAACTGCCCCATTTGCCTGCGGCCTGTACGGTGATGACTTGTGGTGGCCTATCCCGTACCTCTGTAACATTGCCTTCGTCTCTCCTTGAAACTGAACCCCACTGTCTGTCACTATATGATGCGGCATACCATACCGACAAATGAGGTTCCGAGCTATAAACTTTGCCATCTGTTTTGCTGTAACATTACAGAATGATTCGGCATCTACCCACTTCGAGAAGTAATCTACTGCCACTACTATGAAGTGATGCCCATTTGATGCATTCGGTTGAATTTCCCCAATCATATCAATCCCCCATGTTGAGAAAGGCCACGGCTCTGACAACCCGTGCAACTCTGTATGCGGCAAGTGATTCAAATTACCATGTGCTTGACAATCATGACAGTGTTTTACCATCTTTGCGCAGTCTGTTTCCATGGTTGACCAATAAAAACCTTGTCTCACTATCTTTCGGGACAGATTCAACCCGTTCATGTGCGGACCACATAACCCGGCGTGTATTTCTTCCATTACATGCTGGGCTTCTTCCTTTCTCAAACACTTCAACTGAATACCATTTGCTTGCCTCTTGTACAGTTCCCCTTTCAAAATCACATACTGGGAAGCCAACTTCTGAATGGCTATTCTGTCTTTTCTGCCCGCCCCTTCCGGGAGTTCACCATGTTCCAGATACCTCTGAATGTCATAATACCAGGGTTTACCATTGTCGACCTCAACTTCTAGAATTCTTTCTACCTTATAAACAGTCTGATTGTTGTCGTTAGTATCAACGGTCTCATCACTAACTTTTCTGGATTTTCCCAAGTTGCCGCAAGTGTAGCCAATGCATCTGCCATATGATTCTCTTCTCTCGGTAAGTGCTGAAACTTACACTCGGGGATAACCTGTGCCAACTTTCTGAGGTGAAAAGGTAAGGTTTCAACCGTTCTTCTTTCAATTCCCATTCTCCTCGCATCTGCTGGACTACCAACATAGAATCTCTGTAGATTTCCACACTCCCAGCCTTCAAGGTTATCAATGCTGTCAAACCGAAAGCACACGCTTCATACTCGGCCATGTTGTTACTCACTCTGAATGTCAACCTCTTGGCCAAAGGCAAAGTCTCTCCCTCGGGGGTTACTATCACGATTCCAATTCCGGCTCCCTTGTAATTCACTGCTCCGTCAAAATACATCTTCCATCTCTGAACTGTTATTGCTTGGATCTCTTCATCTGGAAATTCAAACTTATACTGATCCCCCTCAACCGGTTGCAATGCCAGAAACTCTGCTACTGCTCGCCCTTTGATCACTTTGGAGGTGAGATACTCAATGTCAAACTCTGTCAACAATACCAACCATCTGCCCAATTTTCCCACTAGTGAAGGCACCGAATGAAGATACTTAAGAAGATTTTCCTTTGCCACTACCTGGATCTTGTATGAAAATAATGCCGTAATTTTCTGGAAGCCCACACCATTGCAAGACAGATCTTCTCAACTTCCTGATATCGAGCCTCATACGGGAGCATTTTCTTACTCAGATAATAGACTGCATGTTCTACCCCTGTCTCATCAGCCTGTACCATCATTGCCCCCAGTGCTTCTGATTCTATAGCCAAATACAATATCAAAGGTCTGCCTGGTCTCGGAGGTTTCAATACATGAGGCTTTACCAAGTACTCTCTGATCTTGTCGAAGGCTGTCTGACACTGTTCATTCCATCTCACTGGCTGATCTTTTCTCAACAGTTTGAAGATAGGCTCACATACTGATGTCAACTTGGCGATGAACCGACTGATGTACTGAATCTTCCCCAAGAATGCTCTGACTTCTTTTTCTTTCTTTGGTGCAGGCATTTCTGTGATTGCCTTGATCTTTTCAGAGTCTGCCTCTATTCCGCCCATTCCTACTGTATGACCAAGCAATTTCCCTGATGTCACCCCAAACACACATTTATTGGGATTAAGCCGCAGGTTGTATCTGTCAACTCTCTGAAGGAACCTTTCCAATGCTTCAATATGCCCAACTCTTGTCTCTGATTTCACCATCATGTCATCCACATACACCTCAATCTCTTTGTGCATCAAGTCGTGGAAAAGCGTAGTGGCCATCCGCTGATAAGTAGCCCCCGCATTCTTAAGCCCAAACGGCATAACCTTGTAACAATAAGTACCCCACTCAGTAACAAATGCAGTCTTATGCTTGTCTTCCTCGGCCATGAGAACCTGATTGTAACCTGAAAACCCATCTGCAAATGAATACATAGCAGATAAAGCCGCACTATCAACCAGAACATCTATATGTGGCAGAGGAAAATCATCTTTCGGACAAGCTTTGTTGAGATCTCTGTAGTCTACACACATTCTGACCTTCCAATCTTTCTTTGGCACCAGTACTATGTTAGCCAACCACTCAGAATACTTTACTACTTCCAGGAACCCCACATCTATCTGTTTCTTAACTTCCTCTCTGACTTTCTCAGCCCATTCTGGTCTCATCCGTCGGAGTTTCTGTTTTACTGGCCTCATATTCGGATAAGTTGGTATTGTGTGTTGGGCAATGTTTCTGTCTACCCCGGGCATGTTCTCATAGGACCAAGCAAACACTTTGGCATATCTGACCAACACTTCTTCTAGTTTCTCCCTCTCTTCGGAGGTTACTTCACTTGCAATCAGAATTTCCTTGGGGTTCTCAAGTGTACCCAAGTTAAATGCGGTAGTTCTGGCTGAACTGATGTCAAATATGCTTGATTCGTGCAGAGTAAATGGAAATGACTCAAGCAAGTAAGCAAAAGAAATGTCTTTATTATTGGATAATGCGGAAGTACATTCAAACAAATCAGGAAAGTAAATGTCTTCATCATCTATAGACACTTCTTCCTCTGCAATCAGATCTTTCTCAGGCTTTTCGTCCTCTCCCAGAGTCAGGCTCTCCAACTTCATCAGTTCTTCCTCCCAATTCTCTTCTTCTTTTTTCACAATTTCTTCAACTATCAGGTTCTTACCCAACAAATCCTGGAAGATCTCAAACCCAGGTACCACAATTCCATTAACTTCCACAGGTTCAGGCTCCCCTTGATATCCTGAAGCTTTCACAAAACATTCCATCAGTTTCAGGCCCTTTTTCTTGACCTTTGGCTTTTCTTCATCAGACTTGTACCCCAAACCCTTCCGAGTAGTCTGTCCTCTGAAATCTGGTAATTTTGAACATTTACCCGGCTCAAACTTCATTTTCTCCATAATCCTAGCCACCCTAGGATCCACCCACTCCTCAAAAGTAGCTGACACCTGAAACCTCGTGAAAGGTTGTATCTTCAAGGCAGCCACGACATTATCTAACTCAGCCCGGATAGTAACAACTTCTCCCCCATACGGGAATTTGATCATCTGATGTAAAGTGGAAGGCACGCCCCCAAGTTTGTGAAACCAAGGCCTTCCTAACAACAAGGCAAAAGTGGCTGTGATGTCCAGCACTGTAAACTCAACTTCTTCTTCAATAGGGCCTACCTTGACTATAGCCACAAAAGTACCCTCGACTCCCCTTTTACTGTCATCATAAGCCTTAATAGTCATGCTGGAGGGGTCCAAGTCTGTTGCTTTCATACCCAATCTTGCCAGAATTTTCAGCGGGCATACATTGATGGACGAACCGTCATCCACCATCACACATGAAGTTCTCTTGCCTCTCACCTCGGCCCTGATAAATAGAGGCCTGTTATGATTTCTCCCCTCTGCTGGGAGTTCATCCTCAGAAAAAGATATCTACAAAGCTTCCTTCTGAACCGACCCAACAAACATTGCGGGGTTGGCATCTTCTGGTACCACAATCTTGCTCAAAGCCTCAACCATGGCTTGCCTATGCTCCCGAGATGCACATAACAGTTCCCAGATACTCACTTGTGCTCTAGTCTTCCTCAATTGCCTCAGCACTATATCCCCCTCAGTGTTTTCTGCAGTCTCAACCACTTCTCTACCATCTGTCAAAACTTCCTTACCCTTATCTGCCATATCATTGTAAAAATGACCACTACGCGTCATTCCTCTTACTTCTTCCTCATCACTGCTAGAGAAATCAAGCCAAAAGTTTTCCCCTGCTCAGTCTCATCTTCACTAGTGCTATACCAGATTCCCAGGCAAAAGGCTTGAGGGTGAAAGGATTATAGGACAAGGTCTTCTGGGAGGCCAGAATTGATCATATAGGCTGGTGGTGGTACGACACGGTAGTTGGGTAAGGGGTTTCTGTGTGTGTCAGGCTATTCTATTTCTAGGTCAGGTATTTTCTTGGAGTCTATCAGGTCTTGGATTTCATGGCGGAGTCGGGCGCAATTGTCAGTGTCATGGCCCTTTTGTTGGTGAAAGTGACAGTAAAGGCTTAGGTTATAATGTGATGGTAGGGGATTGGGTAATGGTTTGGCTTCCAAGGGTTTTAAGAGCCCTTGCCTCTTCAATTTCTCTAGCACCTTGGACATGGGCCTTCCCAAGTTGGAAAACCGCCGGTTCCGGATAACGGCAATCTTAGCCGAAACGGGCTTTGTTCCCGATGTTCCCCCAATTGGCCTCCTGTTCAGACCATAGAATTTTCTATTCTCGGCCTCTTCTTCTTCAATATCCATGACAGTTTCCCTCAACTGCCAAAAGTCTACAATCATGGAGGTCATCAATCATCTTAATCTGATCCTTCTCCGAAGGCCTAGTCTGCATCTTCAACAACTGACCCCTCCATCGGTCCACATACTCCTTAAAACTCTCATCCGATTTCTGCTTAACATTCTCCAGATCACGGAGTGACAGATCGATCTCTAAGTCAGTGACATACTGCTTCAGGAAGGCATCAGCCAACTCCCTCCAATCTTCCTTCACTTTCTTCTCCAAACTGTGGTACCACACCACGGGAGCTCCCTCGATCGACATTCCAAACATTTTCTGCACTTGGCGCTGAGACAGGCCAACTGAACTCATGACTGATACAAACTGTCAGAGATGCACCCTTGGATCCCCATTCTCGTTAAACTTAGCCATATCAGGCATCTTGAACTGTGCCGGCAACTGTTCCTCGAAAGTCAGTGTGTCATAATCCAGCAAATCCTCATTCTTACCCCTCATCTTGCGGGTAACTGACTCAACCTGATCCCGAAGTTTCTGTAACTCTATCTGAGATCCAGATACTCTTCCTGCTGCATACTCTGCCATATCATTATCAAAAGTGGGGATATCATCCCCCAATCTGTTCGGAGGTTCCTCTTGCCTCACATCCCCGGAATTAACCCCAGCACGAGACCCGGCTATACCAGCCACAGCAGTAGTCAATGCTTGCAACTGTTCAGTGACCTTGGCGAGACTGTTCTCTAACTGATCCATATGGGATACCTCATTACCAGATTCACTCATGACTGTTACTGTTCTTTTAATGAGCCTTGTCCCTTCTCTAACCCAAACGGTATCTATGATGTCTTTTTAAGACATAGATGGTGTTAACATGATATATGTATGTATGATGTGCATGAGATGCATGTAACATATATAACATACTACATCAACTAAAATTCTCAAACAAATCGGCCCGTTATCATTTTAGAAGCTTTTGGGCTAACTGTCATAAGAAGTGAACTCGTCCCAGTTTAAATAGCCCAACGAGTACACATCTTATGGCAAGGAGCCCAACTAATTCCAAATGGTAATGTCCCGAACACAATCACAAAGTGGCCCATCAATCACTTTGTGGCCCAACATATATAACATACTACATCAACTAAATGACCCAACGAGAACGCGTTCGAACGGAACCAGACCTGATGCATGCAACACATTCATAGACAAACAAATCCACAACGTGGGACCTCACGTATCCGATTGAACTCATCTCACATCCAATCGAATATACACCAACCGGCGCGGCAAAACATCGTGGTAAAGGATTTTAACCCCTCCAAATAGGGGACCTTTAATCCGACTTACTAAGCCCATGCACTCGATCGTATCATGCATACAAAGAATAAATAAACAATAATATCAAACTTAGTGTACCCGATTGAACGTATCTTACATTCAACCGAACACACATCAACCGGCGCGGCGAAGCATCATGGTAAAGGATTTTAACCCCTCCAAATAGGGGACCTTTAATCCGACTTACTAAGCCCATGCGCTTGATTGAATCATGCATACAAAGAATAAAGAAACAATAATATCAAACTTAGTATGCATGATTGAACGTATCTTGCATTCAACCGAACACACATCAACCGGCGTGGCAAAGCATCGTGGTAAAGGATTTCAACCCCTCCGAATGGAGGACCTTTCATCGCACTTACTAAGCCCATGCGCTCGATTGTATCATTCATACAAAAGTAACATACAGAATTCAAATAACAGAAAATAAATAAACCGAAGCAACATAAAACAAAAGAGGGCGCCGTTTACTCAAGCGGTACGTGGAATTGTATCCCGAGTACAGATCATACTACCGTCCATTCAGAATCGGCTATGAAATTTATGTCCGGGTTTCCATCCGATATACCGCGAGAGTTGACACATCTTTTATTTTATTCTAAGTCCACAACATACAATATTTCATGATACATGCATATTTATCTACTCAAGGGCCACAACATGCACTTTAGCATAACAATCATGCGAACAATACTCAATAAATAATGAAAATAAAACAGAAAACGAATGTGGAAAATACCCTCAGGTCTAACCTTTTTTGCCAACTCTCAGGCTTGCGTTTCACGAACGTCGGAAGGGTAAAGCTCCTCAACTTCTCAGGTTCACTGATTTAGTGTCCTAGCTCACTGTTTTGCTGTTTTGCTTGTTGTTCGGCCTCCGTTCTACTGCTGTTCGGCCTCTGTTTTGCTGCTGTTTCCTCTGTATTTTTTTGCTCAGTATTCAGGTCACTGTTTTGACGTTTCAACGGACTGTTCCGAGTATTTTTTATGGGTTTTTAGTGTAGTCTTGTGTGATTATTTTAAGGATTATAAATGCAGTTTTTTATGTTACTGTTTTGAGGATTTTAGAGGCTGATTTAAGAGGATTTGGCTGTTGTTTTGGGGGTGATTTGGGCTACTGTTCAGGCGTGTTTTGGGAGGTGTAGGCTGCCGTTTGGGGGTGTATTTTCGGTGATGTGTGGAGGTTTAGGGGCTGCTGTTTTCGGTTGTGGAGTGGGGGAGGTGAAGAGAATTATTTGTGTTTTTCTTCTTGCTATTGCCGTGAGTGGCTGGGGTTCTTGGTGTTGTGATTTTCGTGTAAGTCTTGTGTATGAGCTAGAGGCTATCATGTCTTGGTTAGGGGTTGTTTATATAGAGAATGGCTAGGGCTTCACCTTGTCTCACAAGGAAGGGATTTTGGCATTAAAAGAAGGATTTGATTTGGTATTCAACAAGGAAAGGATTAGATTGAGGGGGGACAAATCTTGGCTAGATTAGGAATACAAAATATTTAATTTGTTATGATTGATTTTAATTAGGCATGACATCTTTTTAATTTAGTATGTGATTTTATTTAGTTAGGAAGTTAATATATTTGATTTGTTTTAATTAGGTATGATTATATTATGTTTTATTTAATTGGTAAATGGTTTAAATATCTTATTTAATTCAAATACATTATTAATATTTACATTAATATTTAATTTAATTTCCCATGTGTTTTAAATGTGTTTTATGGGCTTTGGTGGACTAATTGGGCTAGGGTGTGAGGCTAGCAGCAAAACCAGAAATACCGACGCCGTTCGAATGCCCATTCGAACGCTACATGAACGTCCGCAATCTGCTTGACGTTCGAACGAAGCAACGAACGTAGCACTAACGAAGACAGTGAACTTGCGAAATGAATCTGATGACGTACTTATTATGAATTTCCCCTTCCGACCTCCGTTTCCCGTAATATCCTTAGCTAAAAAGGTAGTGCCTCCAACTGAGACTCATCATCGGGTTTCACATGCGAAAATGCAATGCCTACACGCACTTCACTTCGACGTCTCAGAATGCCAAGGCTTGGCTGAAGGCTACTGGAGATGTGAAGAACAAGAAGAAGAGAAAGGGCAAGGCCAAATCATCAAAGTCTTCTGGGAAGGCAAATGACAAATCCCAAGATGTCTCCTATAGTATGGCAAACGGGGTCACTGGAAGCGTGACTGCCGTGAGTACAAGGCGCACATGAAGGAAGTGAAAGCGGGCAAGGCACCGGCTTTAGGTATGTTTGTTATTGAAATAAACATGTCTACTTCTAGTTTTAAAAATTGAATTTTTGATTCTGGTTGTGGTACTCATATATGTATTGATGTGCAGGATCTGCAAATTAGCAGGAGACTGGCTTCAGGAGAGATCGACCTCCTAGTTGGAAATGGGACTAGAGTCGCCGTTTTGGCTGTTGGGACCTACATTTTGGAACTGTCCTCATGGCATGTACTTAATTTATCAAACTGCTATTATGTACCTAGTTTGACTAGAAACATTATATATGTATCTTGTTTAACCCAATGTGGGTATACTTTTGTATTCAGAAACATAGGGTGTTTTGTTTATAAAATGATTTTGAGATATGCAGTGCTGATGTTAATAATGGTCTTTATATTTTGAATATAAATCAATCTCAAACATATAACATGACAAACAAAAGGCTTAAATTAAGTAACAAATATGAAACTTATATGTGGCATTGTCATTTGGGACACATTAACAAGACTCGTATATCCACACTTTTGAAGAGTGGATACCTGGACGGATTTGATCCAAATTCATATGACGACTGTGAATCTTGTTTATTAGGCAAAATACCTAAAACACCTTTTAGCGGTAAAGGTACACGTGCCACCGAACTGTTAGCCCTCGTTCATAGTAACCTATGTGGGCCCATGTCTAGCCAGGCTAGAGGTGGATATGAATACTTCGTAACATTTACGGATGATGCATCGCGTTATGGTTATGTGTATCTTATGAGACACAAGTCGGAAACCTTTGAAAAATTCAAAGAGTTTTGAAACGAAGTAGAAAAACAGACCGGCAAAAGTATTAAAACATTACGGTCGGACCGTGGTGGAGAATACTTAAGCATTGAGTATCTTGATTACTTGAAAGAGTATGGTATTCTTTCACAGTGGACTCCTCCCGGAACACCTCAATTAAACGGTGTGTCCGAACGGAGAAACCAAACTTTGTTGGACATGGTAAGGTATATGATGAGTCGCACTGAGCTACCAAATTCTTTCTGGGGATATACATTGAACAATGCAATACTTATTTTGAATAAGGTTCCGTCAAAGTCTGTACAACAAACTCCATATGAAATATGGACAGGAAAGAAACAGAGTTTCTCATTTCTGAAGATTTGCGTTTGGATGGTACCAAACTAGAACCCAAATCGGATAAGTGCCTATTTGTAGGTTATCCTAGGGAAACCAATGGATATTACTTCTACCACCCACAGGAGAACAAGGTATTTGTTGCTCTACATGCGGTTTTCCTCGAAAAGGAATTCCTAAATGTAGTGGTAAATGGGAGGAAAGTAAAACTTGATGAAAATCATAGTGATAATGTTCCTGTCACCGATTCCTTATCGGAACACGAACAGTTCATCAGGGATGAGATTGTACCATAATCTTCTCATACACAAGAACTGCGTAGGTTGGAGAGAGTCAGAAAACAACCTGAGAGGTATGGGTTTCTGATCTCACCTCACGTAGATATTAATCTTATTGAGGGTAATGAGCTGGCTACGTATGAAGAAGCGATACAAGATATCGACTCCGCATTATGGAAAGAAGCCATGAAGTCCGAAATGGATTCCATGTATACCAACTAAGTTTGGACAATGGTTGATGCACCAGAAGGCGTAAAGCCTATTGGTATTAAATGGGTCTTCAAGAAGAAGATGGACATGGATGGAAACATACAAACGTACAAAGCTAGGCTTGTATCGAAAGGGTATCGTCAACGACATGGTGTCGATTATGACGAAACTTTTTCACCTGTTGCCATGATTAAATCCATTCGGATAATGCTTGCTATTGCTGCATATTTCGATTATGAAATATGGCAGATGGACGTCAAAACCACTTTCCTTAACGGAAACCTTTAGGAGGATGTTTATATGCAACAGCCTGAGGATTTTGTCATACCAAAACATGCAAACAAGGTTTGCAAGTTAAATCGATCCATTTATGGATTGAAGCAAGCATTGCATTCTTGGAACCAACATTTTTGATGAGATCATAATGGTATATGGTTTCATTCAAAACGATGATGATTCTTGTGTATATAAGAAGATTAGTGGGAATGCACTGACATTGATTATCCTATACGTTGATGATGTATTGCTTCTTAGCAATGACATTCCCATACTAAAATCGGTGAAAGCTTGGCTTTCATTAAAATTCTCCCGGAAAGATCTGGGAGAAGCAGCTTTTATTCTGGGAATAAGGATCTACCAGGATAGATCTAGAAAGATGATTGGACTCTCCCAGAGCTCGTATATCGACAAAGTGTTGAAGAGATTCAACATGGATCCGTCTAAGAGGGGACGGTTGTCGGTGTCACATGGCGTCTCTCTATCTAAGGACATGTGTCCTAAAACTTAAGATGAGAGAGACAACATGAGTCGGATCCCGTTTGCTTCTGCAGTCGGATCAATTATGTATGCCATGATATGTACGTGACCTAATGTCTCGTATGCTTTGAGCATGTGTAGTCGCTATCAGGCCGATCCAGGTGATGGTCACTGGGTTACGGTTAAGAACATCCTTAAGTATCTTAGACGAACTAAGGATGCTTTCTTAGTATATGGAGATGAAGAACTTGAGGTAACTGGGTTTACCGATGTAAGGATCTCATGGGTCGCTTCCCGAAGATTTACCGATGACGTATGTGTAGGCACTGCATTTTTGCATATAAGTCCCTATGATGAGTCTCATTTGGAGGCACTACCTTTTAAGTCACGGAAGTCACGAGAAACGGACGTCGGAAGGGGAAATTCAGAATAAGTACGTCATCGGATTCATTTCACAAGTTCACTGTTTTCGTTCGTGCCGCGTTTGTTGCTTCGTTAGAACGTCAAACAGATTGCGGGCGTTCGTGTAGCGTTCGAATGGGCGTTTGAACGGCGTCGGTATTTCTGGTTTTGCTGCTAGCCTCACACCCAAGCCCAATTAGCCCACCAAAGCCCAGAAAATACATCCCAATTAATAAAAAACATATTTAACACATGGGAAATTAAATAAAACATAATATAATCATACCTAATTTAGACAAATCAAATATATTAACTTCCTAACTAAACAAAATCACATACTAAATTAAAAAGATGTCATGCCTAATTAAAATCAATCATAACCAATTAAAAATATTGACTTCCTAATCTAAACCAAATTTGTCCCCCCTCAATCCATTGATTTCCTTATCCAACACCAAATCAAATCCTCATTTTAATGCCAAAATCCATTCCTTGTGAGACAAGGAGTAGGCCTAACCTTTCTCTATATAAACAACCCCTAACCAAGACATGCACTCCCCTAGCTCATACACATAATATACACACAACTCACACGAAAATCACAGCAAGAAACCCTAGAAGTTCACGCATACTACAAAGAAATAACACAAAAATTCTCTTCATCTCCTTCCCCTAATCACCGAAAACCAGACCTCCATTTAGCAACCTTGTATCACCAAAAAACAGCCCAAACAGCAGCCCCTAAAACACGCATACAGCAGCCCTAAACACACATATAAAACAGCCCCCGAACCACACCATAACACCACCGAAAATCACACCCAAAACAGTAGCCAAAACATCCCAAAAACAGTAACTAAAAT
Organism: Zanthoxylum bungeanum; assembly: GCA_019454045.1. Classification (NCBI taxonomy): domain Eukaryota; kingdom Viridiplantae; phylum Streptophyta; class Magnoliopsida; order Sapindales; family Rutaceae; genus Zanthoxylum; species Zanthoxylum bungeanum. Next base: position 41,051 of record SKCR01041581.1, read on the forward strand.
ACAGAAGCAAAACAGTAGCAAAACGGCAGCGAATCGGAGTCAAAACAGCAGCGAATCGGAGTCAAAATAGTAGCTTGAGCAGTGGAACAACGAGGAAAGGTGTGAACCTGTGAACCGGAGGAGTTGCAGAGCATTTCCCCCCCTTTTCGACGACCGTACACCGTACTACCGAGAGACGACGAAAAAGGTTAGACCTGAGGGCACCTTGTATTTATTATCTTTCATTTGTCTTTTATTTTAAAAATATTATTGCATGAGAGTCGTTTGAGGCATGATGTGAACTCCGGATGAACGGAATGCGTGTTCTCTTTTGTGGTATATCGGATGGAAACCCTGACGTAAATTCCGTAGCCGAATCCGAATGGACGGTAGTGCGGTCTGTACTCGGGATACAACTCCACGTACCACTTTAGGGATACATGTATTTCGTTTCGTCCAAACTTGTATTTGAGCATGATGTAGTTAGCACGTTATTTATTTATTTAGCATGATTTAGCCCTTAGTATGTTAATCTTTATGCATGATTTAGGTGTCCATGTGATTAGATATGTCGTTGTTGTGATCCTGTTTGAATGCGATATTTAAAACCATATGAATGTATGCAATCTGCCAGTTCCTGTTCGAACGCGTCATCGAACGTAATTCGAACGCGAACCTTCTGTTTACCGTTCGAACGCGTTATCAAACGCTTCTCGAACGCGCATGGATTTTGTATCATCAGGTCTGGTCCCGTTCGAACGCGTTATCGAACGCTACACGAACGCGAACCTTCAATTTACCGTTCGAACGCATTTACGAACGCTACACGAATGCGTACACACTGAACTGAGTCTGTCTCATTATATTCATGCATAATTTCCTCTTGGTTGATCTCTCTTGCATTATGTAGTCAATCATATTATTTGTATTCCTGCATTTATCCATTCGATGTATTCATGAGATAGTACTCAAGCATGATTAGGTTGTTCTTAGTTTTCCATATCATATGATTGGAATATGTGCATGAGATTGCCATGTGATGTTGTATGTTGTGATGATTAATTTCATGCATGTGGATTTAGAAGCATGATACTCTTGGAAATAAGTGTTACTTATGCCTGATTAAATTATTACACAAATCCTTTCATTACAAGTGACATAAGTAAGAGACCATTCCGAACCCAACGGTTTGAGATCTTCCCTTGCGAGGGGTGAGTGCGGCCTTAAATCTCATTTTCCCGGTTCACACCGGGTGGCGACTCCATTATTCTCCGGTTTAGTCCCCCGTGGCTACTCCGTACTCCCAACCGGGCTGCGAGCCCGGGACAGCATGCGTCGCCCCAGATCCTGTGTCCTACAGTCTGGCGACTCCACTGGGGATAGAGAATCGGCCCCGAAATATTGTCTTGTAATATTTGGATTTATATTTTAATTGACCGTGTCTATAGTGGGTAAAATGAGGGTTTAATCAAAGGCATTTTGAGGCTAGGTAATGGTTTGGTGTCTTCCTTCATTCACTACCTTTCTAGAAGGAAAAGCTGTGAAGGCACCTATATAGCCATCTACTCGTAGCCTATTGTGATGGACTAATTTGGAGGACTCGTTGTTTATTCCTGACACCAAGCGATAAGAGCCTAAGAGGCTTGGGTATTTAAGTGAGCCTCGCTCCACCTTCCCTCTGGGGAATCTACACGGGAAATCCATTTGACAGTCAGTCACACACCATAGCTCATTGGCACGTACCTTAGTGTATAAAAAAGGGTGCCTCACTTGGTTGCTCGAACCCTTGATTGGGGAGACCTAGTTGTGGGCCATCCTTCGCCGATGAGAGCCTTTGTCTACACTCCTGCGAACCCACCCATAGACCGGGATTGTATGGTTAAAGTAACAATTATTTCCTTGAGTATGAGCTTGTGGACCATCCTCATTTGGATGCAGTTGGACCATTGTCAGAAATGCGAACTTGCTGGGCCATTTAAACTGGGGCGAGTTTGTACCTTATGACCATTGGGCCCAAAGCTTCTGAAATGTTGATGGGCCATTCTGTAGAAATTATTGTTTTATGTTTGCATTATCTTTCTTTTATGCTTGTGTTTGGGAACATCGCCGTTTGGATCCATTTGGACCATTTGTCATAGGATATGGGCTTGTTGGGCCATTTAAACTGGGACAAGAACGTATTTTATGACGATTGGGCCAAAGGCTTCTAAGTGCTGATGGGCCACTTTGTGTTTGTGATCGGAACATTATCATTTGGATTTAGTTGAGCTCTTTGTCGTGAGATGTGAACTCGTTGGGCCATTTAAACTGGGATGAGTTCACTCATATGACAGTTAGCCCAAAAGCTTCTAAAATGATAACGGGCCGATTTGTTTGAAAATTTTAGTTGATTTAGTATGTTATATATGTTACATGCATCTCATGCACCCCATGCATACATACATCATGCTAACCCTTGTGTTATGAAAGCCATCAAAGGATTCCCGTTGGGTTAGGGAAGAGGGAAGACTCACCAAAAGACCGGTAACAGATATGAGTACATCTGATAATGAGGTATCCCAGATAGATCAGTTGGAAAATGGTTTCGCCAAGATTACCGAACAGTTGCAGGCCTTGACCACTGCCATGGCAAATATGGCTGTACCCCGTGCTGGGGGAAATTCTGAGAATGTGAGGCGTGAGGAGCCTTCGAATGGGTTGGGGGATGATGTCCCCACTTTTGATGATGACATGGCAGAATATGCAACAGGCAGAGTGATTGGGTCTCAGGCAGAATTTCAGAAGCTTCGGGATCAGGTTGAAACAGTTACCCGCAAAATGAGGGGTAAGAATGAGGATTTGCTAGATTATAAGGCAATGACCTTCGGAGAACAGGTGCCAGCTCAGTTTAAAATGCCCGACATGGCCAAGTTTAATGGGAATGGAGACCCTAGAGTCCATCTGTAGTAATATGTCTCAGTCATGAGTTCAATGGGCCTATCACAGCGCCAAGTCCAAAAGATGTTTGGGATGTCACTCGAGGGGGCACATGTGGTTTGGTATCATAGCCTTAAGAAGAAGGTTAAGGAAGATTGGAAGGAACTAGCTGATGCTTTTCTGAAGCAGTATGTTACAGACTTAGAAATTGACTTGTCACTCTGTGATTTGGAGAACACTAAGTAGAAGCCAGAGGAAAGTTTCAAAGAGTATGTGGATCGCTGGAGAAGCCAGCTTTTGAAAATGTAGACTCGGCCTTCAGAGAAAGACCAAATAAAATGATCATCAAGGTCACCAAGCCCTCTATTTATGGTAAGCTGAGGAGGATGACTTCGATGATTTCTGATTTTCGACAGTTGAGGGAAACTGTCATGGATATTGAGGAAGAGGAGGCTGGAAACAGAAAGTTTTATGGCCAGAATAAAAGAACTTTTGGGGGGCCTTCTGAGACCAAGCCCGCTACTGCTGAGGTCGCTACCATCAGAAACAGGCAATTCTCCAACCTTGGTAGACCTTTGTCGAAGGTGTTTGAAAAGTTGCAGGGATAATGACTCTTGAAACCATTAGAAGGCAAACAACTTCTACACCCCCCACCGCCACACATAAATATGAACCTTTATTGTCACTTCCACCAGCTACATGGCCATGACACTGACAACTGCACCCGCCTCAGGCATGAAATTCAAGATCTCATAGATTCCCATAAAATACCCAACCCATGAAAAGAACAACCCAACACACACAGAAACCCTCTACCAAACTACCACTCCGTTCCACCACCCACCTACATGATCAACTCTGAATTGCCCGAAACTTTTGTCCTCCAAACCCTCAACCACCAAGCTTCTTACATGGATGATAGTGAAGAACCATAGGCCGAGGAAGAAGGCAGTGCTGCGGATGATGGAGCTGTTCCTCCTAGTCTATTTGATCCAGTTTTTTTAAAGACATTGATTTTGTTACTTGTTCGAACTCTTTTCCTCAACGATAATAAAGACATTCATTTCGCTGAATCTCTTCTGCAATATGAGTATATTTGAGAAACGTATTCAACATTGGTACTATGGAATCCCGTGATGAACACGGGGAACCTTCGAAATAAGCAAACAGAAAAGATAAGATAGACATTCAGAAATTGGGAAATAGAGGCAGTGAAAATATCAGACTTGGAAGGGAATTAGTTCATCGAGCCGATCAACGTAGACAGATTGAAGAAGTAGCTTGCCTGAGGAAAAGAAGGCTAAGCAGTCACCAAGAGAATTGACGGAAGACCTAACCCGACGGGATAGGAACATTCATGCATGCATACACGTAACCCATTTTGCATCCTTTCTTGTTTGTTCTGTTTTGTAATAACAGGTTTCAAAAGAGAAAAAAAGAAAGTGTCGAATGCAAGCCAACCAGAAGAAATAACAGTACAATGTCAGCAGTCTTCAGGAATGAATCACATGGGGGAGGCCCATATCAGTAGTATCAATCTGGGGGCGAGGCCCATATCAGTAGCAGTTAGGGCCGAGGCCCACTTCAGCATCAGTTTTGGGGATGAGTCCCAGGGTCGAGGCCCACATCACTATCAGTTTTGGGGATGAGTCCTAGGGTTGAGGCCCATTGCATCACAAGCTGAAAATGGCACTCCAAGAATGGAAACACAATTCGGGAATGAACAAGCCGGGAATGGCAATCCAAGAATGGAGCAGAGTTCAAGAACGAACAAGCCGGGAATGGCACTCCAAGAATGGAAACACAGTTCGGGAATGAACAAGCCGGGAATGGCAATCCAAGAATGGAGCAGAGTTCAAGAATGAACAAGCCGAGAATGTCAATCCAAGAATAGACAATCCAAGAATGGAGCAGAGTTCAAGAATGAACAAGCCGAGAATGGCACTCCAAGAATTGAAGCACGGTTTGGGAATGAACCACCTCACAGTAACGGTTCGGGAATGTACCACCCTACAGAAACAGTTCGGGAATGGACACCTCACAGTAACGGTTCAAGAATGGACCACCTCACAGTAACAGTTTGGGAATGGACATCTCACGGTAACGGTTCGGGAATGGACCATATCATAGCACGGTTCAGGAATGAACCAGGGGTCGCAGCACCTCACCACCCAAATCAACTCAACTCAACACGTGGAAAGTCAAGTGGCAGTTGGCGAGCCAGATAAGTGAAAATGCATTGCATAACTTTGATAGGATTGTCACTGTTACACATTACACAAGTCCCATCAAAGTGGGGGCGACTGTAGGCACTGCATTTTTGCATATAAGTCCCTATGATGAGTCTCATTTGGAGGCACTACCTTTTAAGTCATGGAAGTCACGAGAAACGGACGTCGGAAGGGGAAATTCAGAATAAGTACGTCATCGGATTCATTTCACAAGTTCACTGTTTTCATTCGTGCTGGGTTCGTTGCTTTGTTCGAACGTCAAACAGATTGCGGGCGTTTGTGTAGCGTTCGAATGGGCGTTCGAACGGCGTCGGTATTTCTGGTTTTGCTGCTAGCCTCACACCCAAGCCCAATTAGCCTACCAAAGCCCATAAAATACATCCCAATTAATAAAACACATATTTAACACATGGGAAATTAAATAAAACATAATATAATCATACCTAATTTAGACAAATCAAATATATTAACTTCCTAACTAAACAAAATCACATACTAAATTAAAAAGATGTCATGCCTAATTAAAATCAATCATAACCAATTAAAAATATTGACTTCCTAATCTAAACCAAATTTGTCCCCCTTCAATCCATTGATTTCCTTATCCAACACCAAATCAAATCCTCCTTTTAATGCCAAAATCCCTTCCTTGTGAGACAAGGAGTAGCCCTAACCTTTCACTATATAAACAACCTCTAACCAAGACATGCACTCCCCTAGCTCATACACATAATATACACACAACTCACACGAAAATCACAGCAAGAAACCCTAGAAGTTCACGCATACTACAAAGAAATAACATAAAAATTCTCTTCATCTCCTTCCCCTAATCACCGAAAACCAGACCTCCATTTAGCAACCTTGTATCACCAAAAAACAGCCCAAACAACAGCCCCTAAAACACGCATACAGCAGCCTTAAACACACACATAAAACAGCCCCCGAACCACACCATAACACCACAGAAAATCACACCCAAAACAGTAGCCAAAACATCCCAAAAATAGTAACTAAAATACAGCAGCAAAACAGTAGCAAAACGGCAGCGAATCAGAGTCAAAACAGCAGCGAATCGGAGTCAAAATAGTAGCTTGAGCAGTGGAACAGCGAGGAAAGGTGTGAACCTGTGAACCGGAGGAGTTGCGGAGCATTTCCCCCCCTTTTCGACGACCGTACACCGTACTACCGAGAGACGACGAAAAAGGTTAGACCTGAGGGCACCTTGTATTTATTATCTTTCATTTGTCTTTTATTTTAAAAATATTATTGCATGAGAGTCGTTTGAGGCATGATGTGAACTCCGGATGAACGGAATGCGTGTTCTCTTTTGTGGTATATCGGATGGAAACCCGGACGTAAATTCCGTAGCCGAATCCGAATGGACGGTAGTGCGGTCTGTACTCGGGATACAACTCCACGTACCACTTTAGGGATACATGTATTTCGTTTCGTCCAAACTTGTATTTGAGCATGATGTAGTTAGCACGTTATTTATTTATTTAGCATGATTTAGCCCTTAGTATGTTAATCTTTATGCATGATTTAGGTGTCCATGTGATTAGATATGTCGTTGTTGTGATCCTGTTTGAATGCGATATTTAAAACCATATGAATGTATGCAATCTGCCAGTTCCTGTTCGAACGCGTCATCGAACGTAATTCGAACGCGAACCTTCTATTTACCGTTCGAATGCGTTATCAAACGCTACTCGAACGCGCATGTATTTTGTATCATCAGGTCTGGTCCCGTTCGAACGCGTTATCGAACGCTACACGAACGCGAACCTTTTGTTTACCGTTCGAACGCGTTTACGAACGCTACACGAACGCACACACACTGAACTTAGTCTGTCTCATCATATTCATGCATAATTGCCTCTTGGTTGATCTCTCTTGCATTATGTAGTCAATCATATTATTTGTATTCCTGCATTTATCCATTCGATGTATTCATGAGATAGTACTCAAGCATGATTAGGTTGTTCTTAGTTTTCCATATCATATGATTGGAATATGTGCATGAGATTGCCATGTGATGTTGTATGTTGTGATGATTAATTTCATGCATGTGGATTTAGAAGCATGATACTCTTGGAAATAAGTGTTACTTAGGCCTGATTAAATTATTACACAAATCATTTCATTACAAGTGACATAAGTAAGGGACCATTCCGAACCCAACGGTTTGAGGTCTTCCCTTGCGATGGGTGAGTGCGGCCTTAAATCTCATTTTTTCGGTTCACACCGGGTGGCGACTCCATTATTCTCCAGTTTAGTCCCCTATGGCTACTCCGTACTCCCAACCGGGCCGCGAGCCCGGGACAGCATGCGTCGCCCCAGATCCTGTGTCCTACATTTGTTGGTTTCTATAATATGTCCCAAGGAAAGATTAAGCATATGAAATACAACAATGAATATATATTAAAATATGAAGTATGGCGGAATCATACTTACAATGCTTAGTGATGAAGAAAATCAAACCAAAAGTGGAAGCTCCAAGGTTGATGATTTTCGGCCAAGGAAGACAAGAGGTGGAAAGCTCCAAGCTTTGTGTATTCCAAGCTCTTTGATGGTTTCCCTATCACCTCTTTATGATCCCTTGAAGGTGCTAGCCTTTGTTGTGATTTTTCAATGCACAACTTCTTCAAATCTTGCAACAAAATTGAAGAAATGGAGAGCAAAAACTGCATGCAGTTTTCGGCAATTTGAGAGAGAAAAGGTTGTGTTGTGTAATTAATTTTTGTTACCAAAAATCAATTTATATTTATGCCATAATATTTATTAAATTAATAATAAACTTATGACACAAATCATGCAATGGCTTAGAGTGTCAAACACTCAAACTCCATGCATAACCATTGAGTGTATTGTACACTATCACCATGCAATGCATTAACCATTAAATAATGCATATAATGACATGTGTCATGTGGGCCCCACACGTTTCCAAATGAAAGTGGGCCCATGTGCACTCACGCGTTCGGGTTCGATATTTCCGAAATACCGAACTTACGTCGCGACGTTAATTAAATCGAATTTAAATAAATAATTGCGCCTAGCGAAATTATTATTTACGTCTCTAACGAATTAATTCTAAATTAACTCGTATGCCCGAATTAAAATCTAATTTTAATTTCGCGTCGAAATCGAATTTCGATTATTATATCGAATATAATAATTTTATCGATTAATTCCAAATTAATCGTTCTCTCTCTAAATAAGGCACTTTATCCAAGATAAAGTTTCTCCGCAATTAATCCAAGATTAATTAAGTCCGAATCAAATATCATAGGTGAATCTTCAGGAAGCGACCCAAGAGATCTCCGGATATGTTGGCAGTAAATACGGTCGTCGGATAATCCGAACACGTACGTACCTCGTACTACGTCTTTACCGATTCACAAGACAAGGTTGGCTTCTAGCAAAGCACCATGCCTACCCAATTCTCCAGAAATATTCTTATAGGAACATAAGATCTATATCAAGCGTAGTATACCGTAGTATTGCGTACATCGATCCAGTATCGGACGATCACATGTTAGGCCTGGGGCTGGAGATGTGTCTGCCCCGTACGAAACATATATCGGACATCAAGCAACTAGTCTCTTTAAATCGGACAATCCTGACCTGGTCATATTGTCCCGACGGTTGCAACCTTTTATAGAGTACTAGTTCTGTGTCCTGCGTGATCATCACCTCCATATGTCTGAAGTGATACTTCCATCTTGACATCACATCCAGTACACTACGATTCTCGATAAACCCAGAAGAGGTGTACACAGAACCGGTTAAGGTCCCCAACCACCAAAACCAAAGTTTACCGATTGTCGCAAGTACTAGCGATGTAAGTCTCAGGTTAAGACCATATACACCTACCCTGATGATGGGCCTCCCATAGACACGCAGACATACTACCAATGGGATTCCGCGGGGTCTATCCAGAGCGAAGCTGTTTTCCGTACCATCGGTAAAAAACACAACCTCTTATCGCACTTGCATAAGTATCCAATACTTAAATATATGAGAACTATGCCGTTGTGCCCTCACAACGTGCACAAGCGCAATACTAGTCTATTCCGCATTATCGATGTCCGATCTCGATAATACTCCGACTAGGGATATTTAATGATTAAACCTTTATGGATTGATACTGTCTCATATCATCTCAATCCGGTATTAATCATATGGACTTTCGCCATTTATATATCAAAGTAAATAATATTACAAAACGGCAAAAGGCAATTTCATTATCACATAGTTAATTTTGTACAATAATACAATATCATTTACAAACAGTGACGCTATGGGACATAATGTCTAACAATCTCCCACTTGGCCTATAGCCAGTCACTCAAGCATCTAATACCCGAACTATGTATGTGTCGTTCAAAAACTTGCTGAAGAACAGCCTTCGTCAGCGGATCTGCAATGTTGTCATCTGATGTGACCTTCTCGACCTTTACATCGCCACGATGTATAATCTCCCGAATCAGATGGTAACGTCGAAGAACATGCTTGGACCGTTGATGAGACATTGGTTCCTTAGCCTGTGCTACAGCCCCGTTATTGTCACAATACAATGGAACGGGCTCAGCTGCTAACGGATCTACTCCTAATCCGATTAGGAACTTTCGGATCCAAACTGCCTCCTATGCTGCTTCAGATGCAGCGATGTACTCCGCTTCTGTTGTTGAATCGGCAACAGTATCTTGCTTGGAAGATTTCCAGCTCACTGCTCCGTTATTCAAACAAAAAATGTACCCGGATTGCGACTTGTAGTCATCCTTGTCGGTTTGGAAACTTGCATCGGTATACCCAGATACCGCAAGTTCTCCACCTCCATAAATTAAGAAAGCATCCTTAGTTGTTTAAGATACTTAAGGATATTCTTAACTGCTATCCAGTGACCTTCACCTGGATCGGCCTGATAGCGACTGCACATGCTCAAAGCATATGAGACATCAGGTCGTGTACATATCATGGCATACATGATCGATCCGACTGCCGAGGCGAACGGTATCCGACTCATGTTGTCTCTCTCTTCTGAGTCTTAGGACACATGTCTTAGACAGAGAGGTACCGGTACCACGTACCATTGGAACCAATCCCCTCTTGGATTGTTCCATGTTGAATCGCTTCAACACTTTATCAATGTATGTACTCTGGGAGAGTCCAAGCAGCTTTCTAGATCTATCCCGGTAGATCTTTATTCCAAGAATAAAGGCTGCTTCTCCCAGATCTTTCATGGAGAATTTTAATGAAAGCCAAGCTTTCACCGACGTTAGCATGGGAATGTCATTGCCTATAAGCAATACGTCGTCGACATAAAGGACAATAAAAGTAAGTGCTCTCCCACTAACCTTCTTGTATACACAAGGGTCATCTGCGTTTTGCACGAAATCATATTCTTTTATGATCTCATCAAACGCTGATTCCATGACCGTGATGCTTGCTTCAATCCATAAATGGATCGATTTAACTTACAAACCTTGTTTGCAAGTCTTGGTACGATAAAAACGTCAGGCTGTTGCATATAAACATCCTCCAAAAGGTTTCCGTTAAGGAAAGCGGTCTTAACGTCCATCTGCCATATCTCGTAGTCGAAATATGCAGCTATTGCAAGCATTATCCGAATGGATTTAATCATGGCAACGGGTGAGAAGGTTTCGTCATAATCAATACCATATTGTTGACGATACCCCTTCGCTCTAAAGCCTAGCTTTGTACGTTTGTACGTTGCCATCCATGTCGGTCTTCTTCTTGAAGATCCATCTGCATCCAATAGGCTTTACGCCTTCTGGTGCATCAACCAGTGTCCAAACTTGGTTGGCGTACATGGAATCCATCTCGGACTTCATGGCATCTTGCCATAAAGCGGAATCGATATTTTGTATCGCTTCCTCATACGTAGCCGGCTCATTATCCTCAATAAGATTAATATCTACATGAGGTGAGATCAGGAACCCATACCTCTCAGGTACTGTTCTGACTCTCTCCGACCTACGCGGTCCTTGTGTATGTGAAGTTTGTGGTACAGACTCATCCCGGACGGTCTGTTCTTGTTCCGTCGTTGATTCATTGCCAGGAACAGTATCACTACGATCTTCATCGAGTTCTACTTTCCTCCCACTTACCACTGCATTTAAAAAATCCTTCTCAAAGGAAAAATGCTTGTAGAGCAACAATACTTTGTTCTCTTGTGGGTGATAGAAGTAATATCCTTTGGTTTCCCTAGGATATCCTACGAAAAGGCATTTTCAGATTTGGGTTCAAGTTTGGTACCTTCCAAACGTTTAACATATGCCCAGCATCCCCAAATCTTCAGGAAAGAGAAACCTGGTTTCCTTCCTGTCCATATCTCATATGGAGTCTGTTCAACAGACTTCGACGGTACCTTATTCAAAATAAGTATAGCACTGTTTAATGCGTATCCCCAGAAGGATATTGGTAGCTCAGTGCGACTCATCATTGACCTTACCATGTCTAACAAGGTGCGGTTTCTCCGTTCGGACACACCGTTTAATTGCGGTGTTCCAGGAGGAGTCCACTGTGAAAGAATACCATATTCTTTCAAGTAATCTTGAAACTCATAACTTAAGTATTCGCCACCACGGTCTGACCGTAATGTCTTAATACTCTTCCCTGTTTGTTTCTCCACTTCGTGTCGAAACTCTTGAATTTCTCAAAAGTTTCCGACTTGTGTCTCATAAGATACACATAACCGTAACGAGATGCATCATCTGTGAAGGTTACGAAGTAGTGAAATCCACCTCTAGCCTGGCTAGACATGGGCCCGCATACGTCAGTATGAACGAGAGCCAACAATTCTGTGGCATGTTCACCTTTACCGCTAAAAGGTGATTTAGGCATTTTGCCTAAAAGACAAGATTCGCAGACGTCATATGAATTGAGATCAAATTCGTCCAAGTACCCACTCCTTCGAAAGTGTGGATATGCGAGTCTTGTTGATGTGTCCTAGACGACAGTGCCACATATAAGCTTCATCTTTTTAGATATCCTTTTGAGCCTTTTGTTTGTCATTTTAGAGAGTTCATTATATTCAAAAATATAAAGACCGTTTATTGCACCGGGGCAAATCGTCTGCATCATTTTTTAATATAAAACACCCAGTGTTTCTAATACAAAAGTGTAACCCTGCTGGGTGGGTAACAAGGATACAGATATAATATTCCTAGTTAAACTAGGTACAAAATAACAGTTCAAAAGTTTAAGTACATGCCCTGAGGGCAGTTCTAAAACAAAAGTCCCTACGGCCTAAAACAGCAACTGGTTGTTCCGTTTCCGACCCGTAGATCCATCTCCTTCGGATGCCAGCACCCTGCTATCCTGCAGATCCTGCACATCAGTACAAATATGAACACCACAACCAGAATCAAAAATCCAATTTTTAAAACTAGAAGTATTCATATTATCTCAATAACAAACATACCAGAGGCGATAGCCTTGCCATCCTTGATATCCTCCCTTGCCCTTTGCCCATTCGCAGTCACGTTTCCAGTGACCCCTCTTGCCGCAGTTGAGGCAGATGTCGCGGAGATTTGTCCTTTGGCTTCTAGAAGCCACTGTCAACTGCCTTTGCCCTTGTTCTTGAACTTCTTCTTCCTCGCACCTCCAATTGCCTTGGGCCCAGCCCTTGGCGCATGAGAGGTCGATTGTCATAATGCGCCTCGCGCTTGCTCCCCTTTAGGAGTCCTTTCGGATCCTTCAGCACGGACAACAACTTTCCAAGAGTGTCGTCAGTGTCCATCAACTTATAGTTGATGATGATTTGTTTCCAAGTATCGGGGGTAGCGATTGTAATACCATCAATCGTCAGCTCTGTCTCCAAGACAATGCCCATCTTGGCTAACTCATCTATGTCAGCGATCATTTGAGTCCCGTGGGCCTCAACTGATGCGCCGTCTGTCATCCGGGAGCGGAAGAGTTTCCTTACTAGCTCGTACCTCTTCATCCGCTTATTGGTGCGGTGGAGATCACGCAATCTTGCCATCATGTTATAGGGATCCAAGTCCCTGTTCTGGCGTCTGAAATGCTGGGTCATTGCAGCTAGCATAACTGACTGAGGCTTGGTCACAATCGTCACTATGAGTCTTCCATAACTCTAGCTCCAGTGGCTCAGTGGGTTTAGGCGGGAGAGGTCTCTGAATAGTATAGAGCACCCTCTCAGCCCCAAGCACTATCTTGAGGTTCATTTCCCAGTCGGCAAAGTTTGTCCCTTTGAAGACATTATCGCCCATGATTATGTCGCGGATATTACCTTTGCCAGTCATCTTGACAACTATAGTCCAACTATAAAGTCAACGATGTTATTGGGACCAGTCAAACTGTTACAAGTAAAATAACAATATATTAGTCCAACTAATTATTAAAATATTGACGAAATAATTTTGAAAGACGCGTAAGGCTAAGTATCTGAACGAAATTGCAAATTCAATAATAGCCTCCCACTATTTTCTTCAAGTCTCTAACCCTCTGTAGAGAACTCGGGAAATCGAATTTCCTAGCGGGCTAGGATCCCGTTAAATAACACACAACCTTGACTTTGGCCAATAAAAGCTGTATGCTATTTAACTTAGGTAGATCTCTATGATCAATTGGATCTCATCCAATTCCTAGATCCGGTTAGGTGGACATCCAAGTCCGAAACATATGTAAAATGTCAATGTATCCATTACATTTTCCTAACCCTATCCTCCGAATCATCTAGGCCTTGGCTTTGGCCAAAAACAAACCTAATGATTCCAGTTAAGCGGGACCCATTGACGAGGAAAGTTTCGTAATCAATGTCATTGGATAAAAAGTGATCTTGACTTTGGCCAATAAAAATCACGATTTGGACAAGACACCGATATACAACAAAACTCTCATGATTCAAGTACATCCTTGATTGACAAAGGTCTTGACTTTGGTCAAAAACAAACCAATGCCAACTTCGGATCTTGAACAAGAATCATTCAATGGAAGGATATTTGCTTAATATAAATTGAGGGATTTTCGCGTAATTGGCAACCAATTTATTTATCTTTGTTAGGTCTCATCATCATACACCCTTAAGCATGCTTCTAAAACATCATAAAGCGCGTAAAGTAAATTAATAGTGATATGCGGATGGATATATAAACAACTTGTTCCTAGAACAAATCACTCCCTTTCCTCTCCCCGCTAGCACTATTCTACTATTACCCAATTACATAATACAATAAGAGAAACCTCATTTACATTGAGGGGAATTAGGTGAGAAGAGAATACAAAGAGACAAAGAGATAAGGCTGGACACGCAGGTCCAATTTATAAATTCCAAATTTACAATAATTTCTAAAATTACCCTTTCCCTTCTAATATCCATCCGATATACACTATTCATTCATCACATACATATATATTCAAACAAGACATGCTTTTAAAACCAATCTAATCCAATTAATTAGTCTTTGTTAAAGTGATCATCCAATGTTCAAACAACGGTTTGATTTTGCGCGAGTCCAACTCGATTGAGAATAAGTACATAAGGTACGAATTCGCGAATTATATCGAACTACTAATTAAATCTAATTAATTCGTATTCATTACTAATTCAATTATTTAATTCCAAATTAAATGTTACACTTTTAATGTGCTTTAAAGACTTAGATTCTAAATCTAATTCTATTGGGTCTCAAAGCCCAACTAACATCCAATGTTTAAATTTAATTCAAGTCAAATGGGCTTTCAATTGATTTATTAAGGCTTGGGCTTTGGTCAATGTGGGTCAAACCCAATTACCAAGCCCAAATAAGGAATCACCCTTAAGTGCCATAAAACCAATTTTAAGCCCATAAGGCCCAATTAAATTTTAAAGCCCATTATATTATATTTGGACTTAATGGAGTGAATTAGGCCCAAATGGATCAATCCTTTTGGCCCAAAACTACTTGGTCCAACCAAGCCCATTATACCCAAATACAATATTAAAGCCCAATTCACCAATTAAGCCCATTAATTAAATTTTAATATTCCAAACATTAAAGTCCAATTAATTAAAGTGTAATACCAAGATTAATATATTAAACCAAATATTTCAAAAATACCCATTTAATTTATTAATCATCTATTTTTCAAAATAAATGTCCAACATTAATTTTAACAAAATCAATTACATTACATGTCCATTATGTATCGGCCAAGGTGAGTATTTAGTGTCGATTTGTTTTTCAATCCGATTGAATTACTAATCTACGTCCCGTATACGTTCTAAGTCATCCAATGATCTTAAACACAAAAAATTCCAATACATCCAATGTACATACCCATTCGGCCAAGGTTAAATTTTTGGGGAAAAATCATCCAATGCATTTTTCTCAAAATTGATTCCATATAACATCATTCTATATACATGTAAGCATACTCATTCATCAAATTTCACAAGAACATGCTTCAATCAATTTTACCCAAATTTTAACCTAAAGTATTTCATGCTTAAACCTAGCTCAAAGATACCATTGTTGGTTTCTATAATATGTCCCAAGGAAAGATTAAGCATATGAAATACAACAATGAATATATATTAAAATATGAAGTATGGCGGAATCATACTTACAATGCTTTAGTGATGAGAAAATCAAACCAAAAGTGGAAGCTCCAAGGTTGATGATTTTCGGCCAAGGAAGACAAGAGGTGGAAAGCTCCAAGCTTTGTGTATTCCAAGCTCTTTGATGGTTTCCCTATCACCTCTTTATGATCCCTTGAAGGTGCTAGCCTTTGTTATGATTTTTCAATGCACACTTCTTCAAATCTTGCAACAAAATTGAAGAAATGGAGAGCAAAAACTGCATTCAGTTTTCGGCAATTTGAGAGAGAAAGGTTGTGTGTGTAATTAATTTTTGTTACCAAAAATCAATTTATATTTATGCCATAATATTTTATTAATTAATAATAAACTTATGACACAAATCATGCAATGGCTTAGAGTGTCAAACACTCAAACTCCATGCATAACCATTGAGTGTATTGTACACTATCACCATGCAATGCATTAACCATTAAATAATGCATATAATGACATATGTCATGTGGGCCCCACACGTTTCCAAATGAAAGTGGGCCCATGTGCACTCACGCGTTCGGGTTCGATATTTCCGAAATACCGAACTTACGTCGCGACGTTAATTAAATCGAATTTAAATAAATAATTGCGCCTGGCGAAATTATTATTTACGTCGCTAACGAATTAATTCTAAATTAACTCGTATGCCCGAATTAAAATCTAATTTTAATTTCGCGTCGAAATCGAATTTCGATTATTATATCGAATATAATAATTTTATCGATTAATTCCAATTAATCGTTCTCTCTCTAAATAAGGCACTTTATCCAAGATAAAGTTTCTCCGCAATTAATGCAAGATTAATTAAGTCCGAATCAAATATCATAGGTGAATCTTCAGGAAGCGACCCAAGAGATCTCCGGATATGTTGGCAGTAAATACGGTCGTCGGATAATCCGAACACGTATGTACCTCGTACTACGTCTTTACCGATTCACAAGACAAGGTTGGCTTAGCAAAGCACCATGCCTACCCAATTCTCCAGAAATATTCTTATAGGAATATAAGACTATATCAAGCGTAGTATACCGTAGTATTGCGTACATCGATCCAGTATCGGACGATCACATGTTAGGCCTGGGGCTGGAGATGTGTCTGCCCCGTACGAAACATATATCGGACATCAAGCAACTAGTCTCTTTAAATCGGACAATCCTGACCTGGTCATATTGTCCCGACGGTTGCAACCTTTTATAGAGTACTAGTTCTGTGTCCTGCGTGATCATCACCTCCATATGTCTGAAGTGATACTTCCATCTTGACATCACATCCAGTACACTACGATTCTCGATAAACCCAGAAGAGGTGTACACAGAACCGGTTAAGGTCCCCAACCACCAAAACCAAAGTTTACCGATTGTCGCAAGTACTAGCGATGTAAGTCTCAGGTTAAGACCATATACACCTACCCTGATGCGGCCTCCCATAGACACGCAGACATACTACCAATGGGATTCCGCGGGGGCTATCCAGAGCGAAGCTGTTTTCCGTACCATCGGTAAAACACAACCTCCTATCGCACTTGCATAAGTATCCAATACTTAAATATATGAGAACTATGCCGTTGTGCCCTCACAACGTGCACAAGCGCAATACTAGTCTATTCCGCATTATCGATGTCCGATCTCGATAATACTCCGACTAGGGATATTTAATGATTAAACCTTTATGGATTGATACTGTCTCATATCATCTCAATCTGTATTAATCATATGGACTTTCGCCATTTATATATCAAGTAAATAATATTACAAAACGGCAAAAGGCAATTTCATTATCACATAGTTAATTTTGTACAATAATACAATATCATTTACAAACAGTGACGCTATGGGACATAATGTCTAACAACATTATGAATCGAACATAATTAATCTGGGATTAATTAGATGAGAGAGAAAATTAATCTAGGATTAATTACGGAGAGATTTTATCTGGGATAAAATACTATTTGAAGATAGAGAACGATTAATTCGGAATTAATCAATAAAATAATACATTCGATATATTAAATGAAATTAGATTTCATAACGGAATTAAAATTGGATTTTAATTCGGGCGAACGAATTAATTTAGAATTAATTCGCAAGCGACATGAATAGTAATTTTACTAGGCATAATTATTTAATAAAATTTGATTTAATTACGTCGCAAAGGAAAATTCGTTAATTCGAAATTAGCGAACCCAAGCCCGGGATGTGTTGCGGGCCCACTCAGATTTTGAATCAAGTGGGGCCCACATCAAGTCACATCATTAGTCACTTTATTTGTTT
Organism: Zanthoxylum bungeanum; assembly: GCA_019454045.1. NCBI lineage: Eukaryota > Viridiplantae > Streptophyta > Magnoliopsida > Sapindales > Rutaceae > Zanthoxylum > Zanthoxylum bungeanum. The sequence continues at coordinate 59,056 of SKCR01041581.1, forward strand.
TAAGGTGATGGAAGTAAGTGAGCATATAATTGGTAACTTGTTGCTTACACAAGTTTGACTTGTGATGGACATTTACCAACTACACTTTTGTAAATGGTTTTTGATTTTTGAAATCATTACTACCTTTTAACAAAATTGAAAAAGCTCACTCATTCTCTCAATACACAAGTGGCGTGAACTTCACCATTTTCCTCCTCTCTTGGCCGAATCTATGGCATTCTTTCTCCTCTCATTGGGGTGAATCTAGGCTTCATTTTCTTCTTGATTTTGCTTCAAAATCAACAATGCTAGCACATTAAAGGAGTCATTCAAAGGTGTTAGGGAAACCTTTCCTATGAGTTTGGAATTCAAGATTCAAAGATTGGAAGCTTGGAAGCTCAACATACATCGAAGGAAAAGCTTGAAGCAACTTCTTAAAGGCAAAAGTTTTGAACTCTCCGCCAACATCCAAGCCGATCAAAGTGAGTATTTCCGCCATCTTACTTTGTTGTATTCACATGATTTCTTGCTTAATTTGAACTTGGTTTGACCTAGAAAACCCAACAGTTTTTGCATGTTCCATGATACATCAATCCAATGACAAGTCACACCCATTATTGAGTGTGTTCACCAATGATCACTCCAAATATCAGAACAAATAGATAGACGCCCTTTATTATCTCTAAATTTTTCATTTAAAATAATTTTACCATCTTTATATAATTTAAAAATTTGACGTTTTGTTGTATTTCTAGTCATTCTACATGCAGAATGATTTAAAGCATTTTGAACGTAATTAATAAAAGTAATTTTTTCACCAAAACTTAAAGAAAGATGTGTCATATAAGTTAATTTAGTAATTTATTCTCCATTTTTAACATCAGAATATTTAAATAAATCTAAAGCACTCGTACCTCTACTACATGATGCGTACCTGACCCTTTCAATTTGCGTCGTATCAAGTCCAAGTTCAACCGGATGATGTTTTTCCAGGTGCTTGATCATATTTCCGTATCCACCGGAAAATTTGTAAGAAACCCTACAATGGTTGCATACTGCTCTTGAACCTTCATCAGTATCGTCTAAATGAAAATAAATTTGGAAAATATCCGAGGAACGAGACTTAACTTCTCTTCTCCGTGAACCGATACTAGGGCCGCTCTCTTGGGTTGGCACATTTGACATTGTGTTCTTAGATGAACTTGTCATTTGTTGTATAAGAAATTTTAAAGAATTAGAGAATTGAGAATGAGAGAATTATAGGAATTGGGAGAAATGAGAATTGAGAAGTTGGTTTGTTGAAATAATGAAGAATGACCCATATTTATACATTTTTAGAATATTTTTGTGATACCTAAAATGCTCCTAAAATTAGCCGTTTTTATTAATGTTATTATGGGTAATTTGAGAAACCCCAAATTTAATATTTTTTTTTGAACGTTGGGGCAGGTCCCAGCCCAACGGTTAGTATCCGTTGGGGGGACGGTTGAAACCCTAGGGTTCCAACCGGTTGGAACCGTAAGGTTCCGATTGGAGCCAAAACCCCAGCGGTTTCAACTGGTTCGGTTAGGATAAGAACCCTAACCGAACCGGTCAGGTTCCGGTTCCGGTTCCGGAACCGGAATCGAAACTGGTTGGAACAGGAACCGTCCGGTTCCAACCAGTTCGAAACCGAAACATTGGGAGGGTCTAGTTTTACTCACACAAATATCTCTCAAACCTTTACAAAATAAATAAATAAATAAATAAATAAAAAGTAGTGACCCCCGCTCCATCCCCAGATTTTTTCAGAACCAGGAACGCACACAAAATTTACTGTCCCTACATTTTAAAAGAATTAAAATTTGACCCTCAAATCACACATTTATAAAATCCCAATCCCCCATCCTCTCCGTCTTCGTCTTCAACTCTCACACAACACACTACAAACATAAAAGTTTCACGACACAGAGAGAATGTACGGAACCCTAAACATCCCCACAACTGGGTTTCTTCAAAACAATGTCGTTTCAGGAAAGAACAAGAAAAACAACCCCTTTGCAGTTTCGGTCGAGATGTCGGCGACGGCAGGGAGCTTGTACGAGGTGCTGAGAGTGGAACCCCCGGCGACGGTAACGGAAATTAAGACGGCATATCGGAGTTTAGCGAAGGTTTATCATCCCAATTTGTGGGGGAACGGTCGGGATTACATTGAGATTCACAACGCTTACGAGACGCTGTCGGATCCCTCGGCGAGGGCGGTTTATGATATGTCTCTGGTTAGGACGGCATCGTGTAGGTATTCGGGCCAGTCTGGGTATTATTCGACCCGGAGATGGGAAACTGACCAGTGTTGGTAGGTAGGTTTTTGAAGTAGGATAAGGAGCCAACAATATTTGGGATTAAAAAATAAAATAAAAAAGAGAAAAAAATAAAAGCAAAATTTGTTTTTCTTTTTTTAGTATGAGAAATTTAGCTGCATGTATTCATACATGTCAATTTGATTTTGTTTTAAAGGTTGAAAATCTCGCTAACAAATCACTCGATATAAATTTATTTAAATGGAACGGTTATAATTCTCGGCTATTTTAGGTTTTTTTAAAAAAAAAAAACATACATCTTGAATTCGAACGTTGGAGAATTCGATTGCATGAATATCAAAGCTAAAAAAAAAAGTGAATTCTCCCCTCTCCAGTTGTCTCATAAATTTCAGTAAAAATGTGAATTTGGGGACACGTTACATCAATACTTAAATCTGAAAATGAACTGGATGATATGCTTTTCCATATCACTTGTTATTGTTGTACACTGCAAGATCAATAGAGACACTACGGAGGAAACATTGTTGGCAAGTTCTGCAGGATCTATCAGATATAGTTGTCACATCCTTTACTTGAGACAGATGACTATGTGTTGGCCGATAAAATCCCCGCAGGGTGAATTCGTCCTAGAACGAGAAGAGGTGTGAAGAAAAGAAGGGCGATGAAGCGAAGAACGATAAAAGGACTTGGGACGATCGAGCCAATGGTCAGGGCGAAAAGTGCGATGCAGTTACCTTCCCTACCGAAGCAGTTAGGCGGTTGTTCCTCCACGATTAGGCAGTTAGGACACACAACCCAGCAGTTACAAGCATGATTCATAACTGCAAAGGAATGGTAGAACTGCCCAAGTCAGTTACCAAGCGGCACTATAAAAGCTCGCCTATCCCAAGAACAAGGGAAAAAGGAAAATGAAGACTCAATCGAGCATATTTTATCTTTTTATTTCTTAGCTTGTAACATAAGACTGTAACTTGTGTGCTTGTGCCCCTTGGAGGCTTATTCACTTGATTCCATACACCCCTTGCTGGGACTTTGTCTCAGGAGGTTTGAACCTTACACGCACTTTTTTCCTGCACGCGTAAAACCTGCGCAAACAGTTTTTGGCGACCACAGTGGGAGGATTGGTGTAACAAAGTGGAGATACCTCCGAAAAGAAACGCTCAGACTGGCTCAACCGCGGAGGAAGGTGGACTGGAGCAAACCAACCAGCCCAACGTTCCAGCCATAGTGGGTCAGTTCGAGGGTCTAGCAGATGTCAGCCGGTACGAGCCAATGAGGGAGCTCAGCCCTAATGCGGTGCGTGCATTGATTGGCGAATTCACACAGGATGTCGCCGAACAGGCCAGGCTCCAAAATGCGCATGTTGTGGACAAATTCATATCGACTAGTAACTTGCACTATGAAAATATGGCCAAACACTTAAGCTCAATGACCGAATTAGTGGCCAAAGGTATAAGCGGCGGAAACGCTGCCGCTTACCAACTCTCCCTACAGTAGGCGGTCAGGAAGCTGGTCCTAGTGGTGTTCCCCTACAACCAAACAATACCCCTATGGTTCCCAGAGGAGGGACGAGCCCTGAAGGGCACGACCCACAATTAGGGCCAAACATTCACCAAGGGCCAAATATGGCTCAACACGAAATCGTGGTGCCTCAGAGTGTCCAAAATTCCCAAGGACAGAATCATGATTACGTCCCACTCCCGAGAGGGCCGCAACCGCCCCCTATAGCCGTGCCATTCAATGGCAACGATATGCTAAGGGAGCAAATGACCGAAATCCTGCAAAACCAATTCGGTCTAGGCATACGACCAATTCGGCCTAGATATCGGAAGCCTTACCCTGATTGGGTCGATGTGGCTTATCCTTGGCCGAGGAATTACAGGATACCAGATTTTACCCTCTTTACGGGATCTGGAGAAGTTTCCACTATGGAGATAGGACGCTTCACCCTTCAGTGTGGGGAAGTCAATGATTTCCATAGACTAAGGTTGTTTCATGGTTCGTTATCAGGGGTGGCTTTCTCCTGGTATGTCAGCTTACCGGCCAATTCAGTAGAAAGTTGGCAGCAAATGGAGCAACTGTTCCATGCGCAGTTTTATAAGGCCGAATCTGAAGTGGCCTTGGCTGATTTGGCAAATTTGAGACAATTGCCAGGGGAATGTGCCGAGACGTTTCTACAACGATTTAAGGTAGCCCGAGGCCGATGTTACGTGCCTTTGCTCGAAAAGGAGTTCGTAAGAATCGCTCAAGGATGCCTGAATCTCGATCTGAAGAAGAAGTTCCAGGATCGTGAGTTTTGGGACCTTCCCCAACTCATTACCAGTGTGGTGCGCTATGAGCGATTATTACGAGAAGAAGAGCAGATGAAAAATTCGAGCAAAGGGACGTATTACAGAAACATTGACTACGAGATGGGCGAAGTGAACGCCGACTCGGCCGATCTATGTTTGGCCGAATTGGTGAAAGGGAAACCCTACGTCTGCAAAACGTGGGCAGAACCCCAAACCAATGAGACGAGCGATAAAAAGAGCAGGAGATTCTCCTTCGACATTACTAAAGTCGAAGCTATATTTGACCAATTGTACAAAGATAAGCAAATCAGCTTGAGCGACAGACATACATTGCCAACAGCCGAGCAAATCGGCAGTAAAAGATACTGCAAATGGCATAATGCATGGTCTCACACAACTAACAATTGCCTTGTTTTTCGCAATGTTTTGCAGGATGCCATAGAATCGGGACGAATCACGTTCGAAAAGAAGATGTCAGTAGACAGTAATCCTTTCCCAAAATGGGAGGAGTTAAATATGATCAACCCTGTCCCTACAAGGATAAACCGGCCGAGGGTAAAGTTAGTGCTGGACGAAAGAAAACACCGCCACCGCCCGAGTGCGCTGGAGAGGATCAAGGAACCTGCAGAACGAAAGGATAAGAAAGATATTTGTGTGAGATGTAAGAACAGCATTGAATGGATGAAAGAGCTAGAAGACACTTGCGAGAGGCCTGTGAAGAGAGAATCGTCCTGGCAATTACGAACCTTTGCGCCAAGGTTCTATGGAGAAAATTCGAACTTCGTCCAGAACTTGAGGACGTTTCGGCCACAGATCCATCGGCCCAACGTGTGGCACTCATACCGAAAGTCATACCTAGGACAGCAGGCGCACTCAGGGCGATGGGCAGACGAAAAATATCCTCCCATAGATGAAATGACGAGGACACAGCTGAGGAGGCAACAAAGGAACTACGGCCGCATGATGCGCCGACAGAACGAGGCAAAGGTTGCCACCAGCCATAGCCCTCATGCCACAGAGAAGTCAAAAGACCACAAGAAGGCACATGACGAGAAAAGAAAGAAAGTGACCAATGGTGACGAGTGCACTAAGCTTCATGGAAGGAAACGGGACGGGACCGATGATGAGGAACCTCTCATCGTCATCCAATTCGGCAGCATGCCACCAGTCGTGGCAAATCATTACTTGTTGCCCATAGAGTTCCGGTGAAATGACAATGGGGAAGCTGGACAGAGTGACGATATTTATGAGGGAGATGAGGCCGAATTTGTGGCACTTTCCATAACAGACGGAAATAATGCAAGCCAATAGGCCGAAGAGGAAGAACTGACGGATATATAAGAGGAAATTGAAGTTAGGACGGAAGCCAGGAGAAGGGGAATTTCGCAAAATCGGCTTCTGAAAGAGCTATATGAGGCCATGAATCCAGCAGTCGGAACACTGGGAGAAGACCTAGGGCAATACCCTTTCCTCGTTCTGTATGGAACGCCTAAGGTAAAACGGGCTGTCACCAAGGCCAAGAAGAGAAGGTTGACCATCAATCACATCTCCCATGAGATACCTCCCTCACTGCCACCTTCTCGGTGGGATATGGAAGAAGAGTCATCCCAAGTTAGCAAATGGGGAGATCAAGCCATGGAAATTGGCACGTCAGGGAATGTGATTTTCCCAAAGCCACCAGCTCAGAAGACAAAGCACCTAAGGCCATTATACGTGAAGGCGAAGGCCAATGGCATCATCGTATCCAAGGTACTGATTGATAACGGAGCAGCCATCAATGCAATTCCAGTTAGGGTGCTGTGGCGTTTGGCCAAGTCCAAGAAGGACCTCCTCCCCACAGAAGTAGTCCTCACCAGGTTTAACGGAGGAGCGACGACTGCAAAAGGAGTTATACCACTGGACTTACAGGTGGGAAGCACTACGAAGACGGTGGTGTTTTTCGTCATCGATGGGCCAACCTCATACAATATGCTTTTGGGACGAGACTGGATACACGGCAGCCGATGCATCCCATCATCCCTCCATTAGTGCCTGGTTTTCTGGAACCAAAAGGATGAAGTAGAAATCGTACACGCCGACAACTAGCCCTTCGCCGCAGACACAAACTCGGCCGAATACTATATGTATGAGGGAAACTACGGGCCAACCAGAGTCCTGAACGAAGGAGAAAGCCCAACCATCATAGCTCAGAATGACGAGCCGTGCCCCGCTGGATTGTTAAACGACCTGTTCGCACAAACAAGACCAACCACAGTGGTCTTCGGAGAACCCACATACGTCGGTATCAATGGAGCACGGCCAGAGTAAGGAGCAAGCCACCCTTGCGGCCTCTAAGGCCAATTTAATGGCCTACGTTCTGGAACAAAAAAATGAGGACGAGGCGCTGGCCGCTGTTTCGGCTTTAAGAGGGAAGCTGCTAATGCACCAGATGGAGGATAAGGTGAAAGAACTGTGTGGGGTGGACTGTTTGATAGAGGGAGAAGATGCACTGGAGGACGAATACGCGCTGAACGGACGACGCAAGACAAACTTCTCAAGAGGACAAGATGCTCCAGAAGAGGTAAATCTGGGGGATGAATACAATAAGCGCGTAACTTATTGTTGGTTTCTATTTAGGTCCCAAGATCATAACAAGCATGATAAACAAGTGTGAATACATCAAAGGAGGTAGCGGAATACTCACATCGATCGGTTGAGACGATTTGATGAAGAACAAAACTGAAATTATGCCCTCCAAATGGCGCCACTGCAGTGCAGTCCACTGCCTTAAAAAAACAGATTTTGAGCTGAGATTTGAAGCTCCAAGCTTCGTCTAACGATTCCCGGCTCGTGGGTAAGTTTCCCTAACACCTTCGTATGCCTCTTAGAAGTGTACTAGCACTTGGATCTTGCTACAAAATCAAGCTTCTTCCTCTCTTCTACTGTCACATTTTTGACAGTATTCACAGCCCCTTGGGCGTGAGTTTTGGGGAGAAAATAGAGAGGGAGAGATGGATGGACAGAGAGAGAGTTGTCTAGGGTTTTCTCAATATTCATCTAATGAATTATATCCTTTACAAAAATGTAGAGATCCCCTTTTTGTTATTCACCTTTAGGTAAAACCATTTTCACTTTTACCATAAACTTGGTAGGTGTGGGTAAATGGTTTTTCAAAAAGCAAAACAAGGTAGTTGGGTGGTAGGTACACCTACCACACATGGGCCCCACATATTTGAATTCAAAATTCAAATATCTCTACGAACATTTGCCGCGGCTCGGTTTCGTTTAATCCGATTAAACGAACTTCCGTCGTTAAATAATTAAATCTAATTCATTAAATATCGATGCCTCATAAATATATTACGAACGTCGTTTACGAATTAATTCTAAATTAACTCGCTCGTTCGTATTAAAGTCCGACTTTAATTTCGTAATGAAATCCAATTCATATTAATATATCCGATATATTAATTTTAGCGCATTCGTATAAATTAAATAGAAAAATCAAATTTAACTATTAAATTCATTTTACCGATTAATTCCAAATTAATCGCGCTCTCTCTCTTTAGACGATATTTTATCCTAGATAAAATATCTCCGTAATTAATCCCAGATTAATTTTCTCTCTCATTGAATTAATCCCAGATTAATTAAAGTGCGAGTCATACATCATCGGTAAATCATTGGGAACCGACCCATGAGATCCCCGGATATGTTGGCAGTAAATACCGTCGTCGGACTATCCGAACACGTAAGTACCAAGTACTACGTTTTACCTATTCACAAGACAAGGTTGGCTTCTAGCAAAGCACCATGCCTACCCAATTCTCCGGAAATATCCTTACAGGAATGAAGGATCTGTATCATGCGTAGTATACATCGTATAGTGCATATCGATCTAGTATCAGATGGTCACGTGCTAGGCCTGGGGCTGGAGCTGTGTCTGCCCCGTACGAAGCACATGTCGGATGTCTGGTAACTAGTCTCTATAATCGGATATACATGACCTAGTCATAATATCCCGATGGCCGCGCAGCACTTAAGAGCACTAATACCGTATCCTAGGTGACATCATCTCCACTATGACTGGAGTGATACTTTCGTCTTGACATCACACCCAATACTCTACGATTCTCAACATACCCAGTATTGGCGTACACAGAACCGGTTAAAGCCCTGGACGACCTCAACCAAAGTATATTGATTGTCGTAAGTATTAGCGGTGCAAGTCTTAGGTTAAGACCAAATACATCTACCCTGATGTCGGACTCCCATAGACACACAGTCATACTGCCAATGGGATTCCGAGGGGGTCTATCCAGAGCGAAGTTGTTTCCCGTACCATCGGTGAAACACAACCTCCTATTACACTTGCATGAGTATCCAATACCCAAATATATGAGAACTATGCTGTTGTGCCTTCACAACGCGCAAAAGTGCAATACTAGTCTTTTACGTATTTATCGATGTCCAATCTCAATAATACTCTGACTAGGGATATTTAATGATTTATCCTACGTGGACTGATATTGTCTCATATCATTCTCCGTCCAGGAACAAATCATAGGGACCTCTCATCATTTATACATCTAAGGTGATCTAATCACAAAAGATAAGAGAGCAATCTCCTTTGTCACATAGTTAATTTGTACAACAACACATGATCTGTACAAATAGTGACGCTATGGGTCATAATTGTCCAAAAATCTCCCACTTGGCCTATAGCCAGTCACTCGAGTGTCTAACACCCGAATTATGTACGGTTGGCTCAAATTGCTGAGAAAAGTTTTTCGTCAGCGGATTTACATGATTATCGTCTGTTGCGATTTATACGATCATCACATCGCCATGATGTATGATCCGAACGAATCAGATGAATATCGAAGTATATATCTGGATCGTTGATGAGACCATTAATTCTTTAGCCTGTGCTGACGCCTAGCTCAGCCGCTAACAGAACTATATCTAATCTAATTAGATTTATTATCTACCCTAATGGCTTCTATTGCTGCCTCAGCTGCAGCAATAATCCGTATTTGTTGTTTATGTGGTAACAGTATCTTGCTTGGAAGATTTCCAGCTCACTGTTACGGTATTCAAAGTTTATAGTACCGTTTGCGACTTATAGTCGTCTTTATCGGTTTGGAAACTTGCTACATCGATCCTAGTCACTTCAAGTTCTCCATCTCCACATAATAAGACAACATCCTTAGTTCTCTAAGATACTAACGGATGTTCTTAACTTCAATCCAGTGACTATCACTCAGATTGGTCTGATTGTGACTCCATATGCTCAAAGCGTATGAGACACCAGGTCACGTACATTTTAATGTACAATTTCTCAGAGAGTGTTAACAACTTTAATCTATCCCAATAGATCTTTATTCCTAGAATAAAGGTTGTTACTCCTAAGAATTCTACGGAGAATTATCTCGAAAGCCAAGCTTTCACCGATTGTTTTATAGTAATATCATTTCCAAGAAATGACATATATTATCATTATTTTATACAGGACATTCATTGTCAGTGCGCTCCCACTAACCTCCTTATATACACAAGAATTATTTTCGTTTTGAATTAAATCATAAACAATTATGATTACATCAAAACGTTAGCTCCAAAAACCTTATGCTTGCTTCAATCCAAACATAGATCGAACAACCCGCAAACCTAGTTTGCTGGTTTAGGTACAACAAAATCGTTAGGATGTTATAAACATCCTCCAAAAGGTTTCCGTTTAAGGAAAGCGATTTTGATCTTTAACTGACACATTTCATAAATGTACAATCTCAGCAAGCATTATCCAAATGGATTTACCGTGGCAACAGGTAAAAGGTTGAACCGTAATCAACATAATGTTGATAACGATACCTTTTCGCTAAAAGCTTAGCTTTGTACGTTGGTATGTTGCCATCCATGTATGTCTTCCTTGAAGACTTATACTGTACCAGTAGGAACAATGCCTTGCGGTACATCAACTAGTGTCCAAATATAGTTGGTATACATGGAATCCATTTTGGACTCATGGCACTTTTCCATAAAAGGGAGTCGATACCTTGTATCACTTCCTCAAACGTAGTCGGTTGGTCTACCTCAACAAGATTGAAATCTTTATAAGGTGAGATCAGAAACCCATACCCCAGGTTGTTTCTGATTCTCTCCGATCTACGCGGTTCTTGTGTATTCGAAGATTAATGGTATAGTTTCATCATTGATGAACTATCTGTGTTCCATTAAGGACTTCGTGCCTTGAACAGTATTACTCCGATTTTCATTGAGTTATACATCCTCCCACTTACCACTGCATATCGGTATTCCTCTTAGGAAAACCGCATGGTGAGCAACAATAACATTGTTCTCTCGTGGATGTATAAATACTATACTTATGGTATCCCTAGGATGACCTACAATTGGCACTTATCCTATTGGGTTTTAGTTTGGTATCATCCAAACATATGCCTAGCATACCCAAAAATCAGGAATGAGAAACTCGGTTTCTTTCCCGTTCATATATAATATGATATCTGTCAAACAGATTATTATGGAACCTTATTCAAAATAAGTTCTTGCACTGTTAATGCATATCCGTTGAAGGAAATGGTAGCTCAGAGCGACTAAAGATTAGCCTTATCATGTCTAACAAAATTCAGTTTCTCCGTACGGACACACAGTCAAACTGACGTGTCTCGGGAGGAGTCCTCATTGAAAGAATACTATACTCTTTCACATATTTTTGAAACTTACTGCTTAAGTATTTTCCATTACGGTCTTACCCCGACAGTTTAATACTTTAGACGATCTGTTTGTCTACTTCGTGTCGAAACTCTAAAAGTTATCGATTTGTGTTCTTCAAAAGAAACACATAACCATAACGTGATGCCACATCCGTTGAGGTCACGAAATATTCATATTCACATCTAGCATTGCTAGATATGGGCCCACTTACTTCATTATGAATAGGGCTAACAGATCGGTGGTACTAGCACTTTTACCAAGTAAATAGTGTTTTAGGCACTTTGCCCAATAAACTAGATTCGTAGACTTTATTTGAATAGAATCAAATTAGTCCTAGTACCCACTCTTCGAAAGTGTGGATATACGAGTCTTGTTTGATTGTGTCTCAGACAACAATGCCACAAATAAGTCTCTACTGATCAAATCGTTTGAGCTATATATTGTCATTTTATATGTTTGAGATTTTATTTATATTCAAAATATAAATTCTGTTACTCACATCTAATGTGTTTATCTTAATATCATTCTTTTATAATGAAACACTTTAGTGTTATAGAATAAAGGTCTATCCGCAACGGATTAAACACTGATATAAAGATAATGTTTCTAGTCAAACTAGTTACATTATAACAGTTCCTAATTTAAGTACATACCTAAAAGGTAGTTCCTAAACTTAGGGTTCTACGGTCGAAACAGCGACTTTCATCCTGTTTCCGATTCGCAGATTAATCTCAGCTTGAAGTCAGTATCTTGCTCACAGCAGATTCTGAACATCAATCCATATAATTTATGTACCACACTAAGTATTTTAAAATCCAATTTTAAATACTAGTAATAGACATAATATTGACAAACATTCTTAAAGTCAGAGCCTTGCCCTTTCTTTAATTCCTTCGTGTCTGCCATATCCAAACGGCAGTCACTTTAGGATATGTCATTTATCTCCCAGAAGATCATAATGATTTTGCCTTTGCCCTTTCAAATATTTCAGAAGCCTTTGGCCAAGCCTTGGGTTTCTAGAATATTGAAGTATGGTGCGCCTTGCGCCACTTACCTAATTGCAAAGTTTGACTTTATCTCCTCGAGAATAGTCTTTAACCCTCCAAGAGTTATTTATTGCAATTTTCCTCAACGATAATAAAGACATTCATTTCGCTGATCTCTTCTGCAATATGAGTATATTTGAGAAACGTATTCAACATTGGTACTATGGAATCCCGTGATGAACACGGGAACCTTCGAAATAAGCAAACAGAAAGATAAGATAGACTCAGAAGAAATTGGGAAATAGAGGCAGTGAAAATATCAGACTTGGAAGGGAATTAGTTCATCGAGCCGATCAACGTAGACAGATTGAGAAGTAGCTTGCCTGAGGAAAAGAAGGCTAAGCAGTCAACAAGAGAATTGACGGAAGACCTAACCCGACGGGATAGGAACATTCATGCATGCATACACGTAACCCATTTTGCATCCTTTTGTTTGTTCTGTTTTGTAATAACAGGTTTCAAAAGAGAAAAAAAGAAAGTGTCGAATGCAAGCCAACCAGAAGAAATAACAGTACAATGTCAGCAGTCTTCAGGGAATGAATCACATGGGGGAGGCCCATATCAGCAGTATCAGTCTGGGGGCGAGGCCCATATCAGTAGCAGTTAGGGCCGAGGCCCACTTCAGCATCAGTTTTGGGGATGAGTCCCAGGGTCGAGGCCCACATCACTATCAGTTTTGGGGATGAGTCCTAGGGTTGAGGCCCATTGCATCACAAGCTGAGAATGGCACTCCAAGAATGAAACACAATTCGGGAATGAACAAGCCGGGAATGGCAATCCAAGAATGGAGCAGAGTTCAAGAACGAACAAGCCGGGAATGGCACTCCAAGAATGGAAACACAGTTCGGGAATGAACAAGCGGGAATGGCAATCCAAGAATGGAGCAGACGTTCAAGAATGAACAAGCCGAGAATGTCAATCCAAGAATGGACAATCCAAGAATGGAGCAGAGTCAAGAATGAACAAGCCGAGAATGGCACTCCAAAGAATTGAAGCACGGTTTTGGGAATGAACCACCTCACAGTAACGGTTCGGGAATGGACCACCTTACAGAGAAACATTTGGGAATGGACACCTCACAGTAACGGTTCAAGAATGGACCACCTCACAGTAACAGTTTGGGAATGGACATCTCACGGTAACGGTTCGGGAATGGACCATATCATAGCACGGTTCAGGAATGAACCAGGGGTCGCAAGCACCTCACCACCCAAATCAACTCAACTCAACACGTGGAAAGTCAAGTGGCAAGTTTTCGAGCCAGATAAGTGAAAATGCATTGCATAACTTTGATAGGATGGTCACTGTTACACATTACACAAGTCCCATCAAAGTGGGGGCGACTGTAGGCACTGCATTTTTGCATATAAGTCCCTATGATGAGTCTCATTGGAGGCACTACCTTTTAAGTCATGGAAGTCACGAGAAACGGACGTCGGAAGGGGAAATTCAGAATAAGTACGTCATCAGATTCATTTCCCAAGTTCACTATTTTCATTCGTGCTGCGTTCGTTGCTTTGTTCGAACGTCAAACAGATTGCGGGCGTTTGTGTAGCGTTCGAATGGGCGTTCGAACGGCGTCGGTATTTCTGGTTTTGCTGCTAGCCTCACACCCAAGCCCCAATTAGCCTACCAAAGCCCATAAAATACATCCCAATTAATAAAACACATATTTAACACATGGGAAATTAAATAAAACATAATATAATCATACCTAATTTAGACAAATCAAATATATTAACTTCCTAACTAACAAAATCACATACTAAATTAAAAAGATGTCATGCCTAATTAAAATCAATCATAACCAATTAAAAAATTGACTTCCTAATCTAAACCAAATTTGTCCCCCTTCAATCCATTGATTTCCTTATCCAACACCAAATCAAATCCTCCTTTTAATGCCAAAATCCCTTCCTTGTGAGACAAGGAGTAGCCCTAACCTTTCTCTATAAAAAACCTCTAACCAAGACATGCACTCCCCTAGCTCATACACATAATATACACACAACTCACACGAAAATCACAGCAAGAAACCCTAGAAGTTCACGCATACTACAAAGAAATAACATAAAATTCTCTTCATCTCCTTCCCCTAATCACCGAAACCCAGACCTCCATTTAGCAACCTTGTATCACCAAAAAACAGCCCAAACAACAGCCCCTAAAACACGCATACAGCAGCCTTAAACCACACATATAAAACAGCCCCCGAACCACACCCAAACACCACCGAAAATCACACCCAAAACAGTAGCCAAAACATCCCAAAAAATAGTAAAAAAATACAGCAGCAAAACAGTAGCAAACGGCAGCGAATCGGAGTCAAACAGCAGCGAATCGGAGTCAAAATAGTAGCTTGAGCAGTGGAACAGCGAGGAAAGGTGTGATCTGTGAAC